>JAHWFP010058081.1:54571-66134 GCA_023313725.1 Lithobius niger
CTCTTAGTGGGGGGGGAGGGGGGGGATATATTGGGGTCATGGATTTTTTTTAGACCCTCCCTAGGGTTCTTTGGGGCATATCAACCACCGCTTTCCCCCCCCCCCTCTCCTTCACCATCATGTAAATTTTTATAAGATTTTGTCGTTATTTCTAGTGTCATCCGGTGAATAGTTCTTCACAACCACTTTCTAAAAAAGTTTTCGTGCCATGGGGCTTTTTTCACGTTGCAAGTGTTGATGTTGTGAAGGGCATGGACATCCTGACTCGATTGCTTTAATTCATAAATCATGAATCTCGGACCAAAGGTGATTAAAAAAAAAAACCCTTCTTTGAATATTTTTAAGAATATATACTTTTAACTCATGGCTCGTTTTCCACACAACTGGGAACCTGTCGACGCAAAATGCAATTATTTAATTAGTCCTGAGGAAAACATTTACACTTAACCTGAAAAGGTGTTAGAAAATCTGAATTTTAACATTTGGGGGAAGGGGGGGGCTCAGAATATTTCTGGACCTTGAGTTTAGAGGAGGGCTCGTTTATTTCCATGGTCTTGGACGCCGGGGAAATTATCGAAAATTTGGAGGTCACATTTTCAATTTCTCCCCCCCCCCCCCCCCCACCCAGACATTAATAATGACCGGTCCGTTAGGCCTGTACTAGCGTTAAAACCAGCCTGTCGAAACTTTACCCAGTAAGTAGTGCTCGTTTAAGTAAACGACGAAAATCAAGCTGGTCTTAATTAAACATCGTGACTACTCAGTGTGGCTTCCGTTTTTTGCTCAAAGGGAGTCTTGTGCTTGGTTGTTATACAACTCAATATTTTTTTATACGCCTAGCTTTTTTTTAAAAAATGTAATCTTAAAACAATAACAAACCTTTTGTAAACCCCAAACTGAGAGTGGCAGGCTTATGAAATGTTTACTATCGCACAGTCTCGAGTGTATTTCACAGGAATGTTGACATTCTATTATTGACATTCTTGCTATCAGTTCTCGTTTCTTTGAGAGCTGCCGTTCAGCGATTGGCTTGTCAAAATCGTGCATGTTTGTTGTGCAAGATTATTTTTGTTAAAGATTACATTATCTTTTTTTTTGGCCTGGGTAGATTAGCAAATTAACCAATGTGATGTAATTCACTTCCTAGCAAGAATTAAGTTAAATTTGTGCTTGTTACCGAGTCGATTTAAGGATGAACGTTCCAAATTGGGGCACAAAAACAAATTGTAAAATTGTAGAAATTGTAAAATTGCGGACACTAATGCTCGTATAGATAACTGTCTTCTCTCCATTGCACTACCTTTCAGAAGGAGAAAGAATGTATTACCGGGAGGGGGGGGGGGGCAAACACGAGGATTCCAAGGGTAGTCATCGTGGTTGAGCTGTAGAGGTCAGCCTAGTTGCCTACAGGAGCTGACGGAGTTGATAACTGAACGGGACCATGGTAACGCCCCTGCCAATTTGTTCTGGCCAGGGTAGAGTGAGAGACTACCATGCCCCTTCAATGGTATGGGATTTTCTCTGGACTGTTTTGGACATGATCTCAATGCCCTGTGGTGAGTGAGGTTTTTCCCGGTTCGCACTAACATTCCACTCTTATTGCAAGTCAATGTAAAAGTTATGCTTAGTAATAGCAAGCATTTATAGGGTTGGCGAGAAGAATTTGTAACTCTAAAACGTCCCTATTGAAACGTGTTGCATTCCTTCCATTTAATTCCATCAGAGTTTTCAGAGGTCGCCACGCGTTTCGTCTGGTAATTTTCTTTGTTCATTTTTCGGCCCAAATCTAAAGTACACTAAATTGCAACTAGGCTAAACTAAATAATAATTAAATACAAGCTAGTTTCGTTTAGTTTAATTTTTGGCTGCAAACTGTGCAGAAATTCCCACATAAAACTCGTGGCGCCCTCTATAAACTTAGACGGAACTAATTGGAATGAATCTAGACATTTCAGCAGGAGGGTCTCAGTCACAAATTCTCCTTCCCAATCTTATAAATGCTTGGGTAATAGCACACAGCTATCAAGTGATAATTAATAATTAGGCAAACGAGAAATAGGAATGTACAACAGACCAAGGACTGCACAACCACTTCTTGCTCGATTCGTTTCTGCCCGCTACACTCACACCACCAACTGACGTCACAGAGCTCATCTGAACAGTGGCGCATGTAGGAATTTTGTTTGGAAGGATTAAAAAAAAATATGGATCCGAAAGCTAACGCATTTTTACAATGTCAGTGGTTTTTCGTGCTTTTAAGAAGCTTAAGTTACGAAATCCGTAGCCTACTTCTTTGTGCGTCAATGTCAATAATTTTTCATAATTTTGGTGGGGGTGGGGGTGGTAGAGAAGCAACATTGTTCGGAAAACGAATTTGGGTTGTTGAGATTGACAAGATTGTAATATAAACCAACATTATCCTTCTTGATGCGAAGAAGAAAGACCTTCTGATGTCAGCATAAAAAAAAATCAATCGCTTGCACTTTTACTTTTAACTCGGGTCTTGGGAGGGACAAGTGCCCCCCTTTGCCCCCCTCTGGGTGCTCCACTGCATCTGAATGTCACGAATATTCGTAATGGCGTAAGAACTCGACGACTCCAATTCTGGCAAGCACGTTTGTTTTAGCCAACAAGTATCATGCCATTTTGGATATTTCAAATTTTGCTCTTAGAATTTATTAATCAAGAATGAAAGTTAGAGGTTCGAAGGCGATCAGATACTGCGCTAGTTCTTAGAATTTGACGAAAATCGCGAAGTTTATTTAACAGCGAGGCGAATAGTACTTGTCCTTTATGGATCCCCTTTCCAGGGTTGGACTAGGTTGGATAACTTCACCATTGTACAAACTAAAAGTGTTACGATAAGCATAATGTCACATGTTTTATCTATTTGTTGGAAGACGGTCCAGCTTGAAAATGAAAGAATTCTTTAGACGCTGAAAACCAGTCTTTAAAGTGCCATATTGAAAATAGGTGTTTCTAAGCAGAACTATAAAATCCATTTCATGGACGGATGAAGTTAAATGAAGGTCACTGGCGTAAGGTCGTTAAAATTGATGCAATAAAACATGGGGTTCTTTCGTGTTGGACAATAATGGGAAGTGTGGGAGGTGGGGGATATTGGGTGGGGGTATTTGGTGCGTAGTCTTATCGGCGTCACCTTGGTAACAGTTTATGGGACAGAGGGGAAGGGTTTGTTTACTTGGACTGGAGAGCTTGGAGAAGGTGTTATGAGAGTAAGATCCGCCCCCATAACCAAACAAAGCCAGGCATCATCAAGAAGGATCCTTTCGGAAGAGGGAAGCCCCCTTCCCTTCTCCTCAGGTGACCAGCTGCCCTCACCCAACCCGAACAGCCGGACAACGTCCATACTCTTCTTCGAGTCGCCATAAAAGTTTAAAATAATAATCTAATGTAAAGTGTGATAAATAAATTGTTAAAAAATGCGAGTGGACTGGTGCTCTGGGCTCTGTCACTAATAATAATAATAAATAATAATAAAACATTTGGTGCACACAGGCCTGAAATGGACCGGGGTCACTAAAATTCAGCCTAAGATTGTTAAGCAACCAAAAATAAAAACAAGATGTGTAAACAAGCCAGAGCGTAGTAAAGTTAAAACTAACAGAACAATGTTCTGGGGTCAGTTAAAAAAGATAAAATAAATAAAATATAGAAACATGGCAACAATATCAGTAAAACGAGCCAGTATGACACTTACAAAAGTTAAAACACTGAAATAAACTACATAAAATCAGACAGGTACTTAGACAAATCTACAGTTCGCAATTTCGTTTTGAAAGAAAGTAACGAGGTTGCTGTCACCAACTCGCAAGGTAGATCGTTCCACACCTTGATAACCCTGTTAGCAAAAAAGTGCTTCTGGCAGTCAGTGTGGAACGCTCCAGCAACAAGTGTCAGAGAATGACCACGCGTACGTTTATTAGCACGGAGCTCGAAATATCTGCAGAAGTCAACATCTACCAGACGATGCAGTAATGAATACGTAAGGTACAAATCAGCCTTCAGACGGCGTAATTCGAGCGAATCTAATTTAGTTAATTCAAGCCTCCTGGCGTAGGAAAACTCCTTTAAACCACGAAGTGACTTGGTGAAGCGACGCTGTACAGTGTTGAACAGTGGTGAACTATCCCTTTTCTGTCTGATGTTCGACCGAAAATAACGCCCTCCCCCCCCCCCACTTCCTGAATGTCAATCCAGTAAATAAATTTGGTCACAGTCTGTATATTAAATCCATGTTTACCACGTGAAGAACTGACTATCTTCTAACAACATGTATCTAATGGTTATTAAAGGCGCTTTTTCACCTTTTCAACTCCTAGGTGCAGCACCGTAGAAACTTCGAGCAATATCCAGAAAATGGAACAACCCTATTCGCAGCAGCGCCGCGATTTTCATAACTAAAACGAGATCACGTGACCCACATCACCCTATTGGATGACGGAGAATCTGGAACGTGGATGCTGTGTTTAGAATATGAGAATTTAAGAAGTCAACAGAATTTTCCAGTTGCAGTAAATACCTTATTTCTGTAACTCCTACTCTCGTTCCCCATCCCACTCGGGTGCGCCATTTGCAAATAAATAATTAAATGAAATTCACCACCAAAATGTGGAAAGGAAGACGAAAGGTCTGCGGAGTTACTTACTTCGTTCCTGAACAAACAAGGTTACAGTACAAGAACGTGAAATTTAAAAGTTTTCTGGCAAAGGGCGATTTAAACATTTGTGCACTGGTTCAGCTTTCAATAATCAACGAAAGCCGAAACAGTAAGTGCATTCACCGTATACTGTATCTAAGGGAATTTCAGATTGGGAATATTCGTACCCCAACAAATTTTCGGCGACAGTCAAGACGAGAGATTGGGATAATAAGTTGCCAGTAATGACCACGTGTACCAATTTGGCAAGTTACAAAACCGAAGAGCGGAATATTTACGGAAAAAGAATTATAATCATTCTGATTTTAAAACGTACTTTCTCCCGACGCCCCCAAGTCCAGCGCCTTACAAACACACGTAAGGTTTTCTTTACGTGGGCCTACTAATACGGATATTATTGGGTAAGGTATTCAAACTTTCCACAATCATCTCCTCCTAAATCAACTTTCTAAAACTAACATCAAATTATTTTAAAGCAAACAGTAAGCATTAACGACGGCAACGTGATAATGTACGACACGGGGTTTCTGCACGACTAAATGTGAACGAAATCTTGGAAAAATTAAGGGTAAGGTGAAGGGATAAACAACACAACTGAAGGGAATGCGCTGATTGAGTGAGCGAAGCGAACGAAATCAGCGATTGTTAGCCAGTGTGTGCAAAAATGGGATTGAAGCATCTTAAACAGACGGTGTAACCTTATGCACGTTCACAGTCCTATGAAATTTGTGATACCCACCTAAAACCAAAACTGTTAGAAAAACCCGCCAAGTTTCCAAAAACGGTCGGCCTTTGAAGGTAGTGATATCATTCCACCAGGGAAAGGCCGCCAAGGTTAATCCTATTAGCCAAGTTAATCGCACCGAATAATACTTTGGACGTTAAATGAAAACTTGAAGATTGCTACCGCTGGTAGCAATCTTCTAGTTTTCATTTAACTTTCGAACTATCAGTATGTTCGATTAACTTGGCTAATAGGATTAACTTTGGCGGCCTTTCCCTGGTGGCATGATATCACTACCTTCAAAGGCCGACCGTTTTTGGAAACTTGGACGGTTTTTCTACCAGCTTTGGTTTTGGGTGGATTCCACAATCATCTCGTCCTAAATCAACTTTCTGAAACTAACATCAAATGATTTTAAAACAAACAGTAAGCATTAACGACGGCAACGTGAAAATATAAGACACATTAACGTTAGAAAGAATGACAATTGTCCCAACTATATCCAGCGTTCATTCTCATATCTGAAAATGAATATCCCTGACTATCCCTGACTTATTTCTTCAAATGTCCCTGACCAAAACACTTGCACTGGTTTTTTTTTTTTTTTTAATTTATTCAGTCACACAGAGTCAACTGTTCATTCTGCAGGCCTGGCATTATAACTACGTCTGGATGGCAGCTTCAAATTTTTCTCAGTTTGTTTAATATTAAAAAAAGAAAAAAGACACAAGGTAGTAGCAACCCGAGTGGAACTTACGCAACCACACGGTCCATTCTAAAAACGAAATTCAAAAAATAAAAAAAAATACGGTTCTAAAAAAAAAAAATTCTGAAAACGTACATTATCACTGATTATCACTTAATTTTCACCAATTTTCCATTTTTTCCATGACTTTCCAAACCTAATTTCATATTCCTGAATATCACTGATTTTCCTGAACTTTCCAGGTCAGTGTGAACCCTGTGGCTTCTTGTATTATCAAATCCAGACTTCGTTGATGACTGGATTGTGAGAAGTATACTAAAATAATAAAATAATGGCTTTGATATCCATTTACCGTGTGCAGGGACGATGCTAGAATCACTTTACTGGGGAGGCGGTAGTGGGACAGCAATATTAGTCGAGGGGCGAACCAAAAAATTCTACATCGCATACCACCCTTCCCCCCCCCCCAAAAAAAAAAAATAAAAAGAATAATAAAATTAAAAATAGCATTAATGCAATTCTCTTTCTCACAAAAAAACGTTCTTGAATGTTTCCTGTCTCATTTTTTGGAAGAGTTTTAAATTTATTTGAATAAAAAAAAGTTATTTTATAGTAATTTTTAAAGTAACTTTATAGTAATTTTTAAAGTAACTTTGCTATAGAGAGCACCTTTTTTGTCACATGCCTACTGTTTGATTTTGATGAGTCGGGGGTGGGGGGAGCGTTCGCCCCTCCCCCAAATGTCATCTTGTGATTTACTGATCATGATTTTCTTACCTTCTTTCTTCATTCCGGCTCGAAAACATTTTTTGAGTCTACAATATCGGCACTGGTTTCGTTTGTCTTTATCGACGATGCAGTTCCGCTGAAATCTGCACGAATACATGTGGTTCTTTCTGACACTTCTTCGGAAGAACCCTTTACATCCGTCACACGAGGCGGCCCCGTAATGTTTGCCCGTTGCCCGATCGCCACAAATGGCGCAGAACTGGCTCAGGCCGTTGCCCAAGCTAACCTGCATGGCCGTCGAAGCACTGTGTAAGGCCAACTCAGCATCTGGAAAAAACAAGGAACCAGAAATCAATTGACACGGACCGTGTTGTAAAATAATAAAAATAATACGTGATTTCTGATGTTTGAAGCCAGAAATACGCCAACAGCAAAAAGCAAACAAAAATCATGCACTTGTCAGAGGGCGAGTGGGTCCCCACCCTTCAATAATTTCACTCATTCGGCCCATATCCAAAAATAATATTTTTCTGAATGTAGGTATTTTTCGTAAAACATTTGCATAAATAATGTAAAAACGAAGTTTGGAATGATTTCCGTGTTAATCAGTCAATTTAAACATTGGTACAACATTGTTGCTATTTCACGCTATTTCCAAAATTTGCTATTCTCCCTGAAAAAACAGCTTCTAGCAGTGATCAAAAGACGGTAGAATAAATCGCTACTCGCAGCGAGAATCAAAATCCAACATGGCGTCCACTTCGGAGTTATCGAATCGAAGATAAACCTTCGAATGCCGGTATTCAGAAATCTGTCCGTCGTTGAGTACTGCAGTAAAAATTGTTTTTTTATTTTCATAAATCGACGCCATCATGTTGCACGCATCGTGCGTCGTGTCGCGAGGCACGAGGAGAAAATTTGCGTCCGCGTTGTTGCCATGGTTACTACGTATAGACAACTCGAAAGCCGCATTCTCCGACAATACAAAGGCGAGAAGCAGCAAGCAGATTTAGTATTGACCAAGTAATGCTAGTAAGCTAGTAAGCGAGAAACTTGTCCTTGCGTAAACGCGCCCTAAGACCGCGTTTGTGCAGCGACTCGCCTTTGCATTCTCGCTGCCAGAACTCAATCGCGATGGCAAAGGTGACATTGCCATGGTAACACCGCTAAATGGATTAGCTAAATCCGACATCGTTTGAGTAAATACTTACAGTCTTATAATCCGTGCCAATGATATAAAGAATTCTTCACGACGAAACAATTTTCCCAAACACTTCTGAACTCACGTTATTTGCTGTTTTCGTTGCGAGGCGGCAGACATAAAATCGCCGCCATGTTGGGATTTGAGGTGATTTCTAGCTTCTAGCTGCGAGAATGCAAAAGCCAGTGGTTGCATAAACGTGCCCTAACTTCCGGTAATGGCCGTGGCTTTTACCTCGATGGGAAATGCTTCTCAGATAGCTCTGGACAACGCAGTGGTAGAAACAATGACTTCAAACATGAGACAAGGTATCAATAAAGTAGTCAGCGTGAGTTCCAATGATTACAACAGCGCGTAAGCGTAAACTTTAATAACTCTCAATACAGGCAAAAGATACAGGTACGGATTGTTCTATGTTATAACTTCTAGCCGGATTCACCCCTTTCATTATACATACAACCTGTTGAAAATCCGTGCGGCGCGCGAGTGACGGACGGCGAACCCCTGTGGTTGTAGACTAGCAGTATACTGTCAACCGTTTCACGTGGGAATACGGTTTGAACATTAATATGTTGTGTTTATTTTTCAACACTCCCAACTAATAATGAGTGACACGTTGCTCATTTTGATTTCTAACGAAGTTATTCACTTTTGGGTAATTTTACGTTGGTGTTTCCTACTTTCATAATTCAAATACAGCCCACCAGCTAAATACCTACTTTACTCTCTACAGACTATTTCTATTTATTATACATTTACTTCTCCTCGTCCGTGTGGTTTTTAAATTTATTTATTGTTTTTTTGTTTTTTGTTTTTTTGTATAGCAAATATTTACATGTTATTCAACTTGTCTCTGGGTTTGCACAACCTTTTTTTTTTAAGCTAAGTGCGAGTTTTATAAATAAGTCAGGACTAAATACGAAAAATTGAGTTAAATTGCGTAAAGTTATCATTCAGGGTTATTTTTTTCTTGTTCTAAATTTAAGCTTTTAAATCAGCAGAAGCTAGGTAGCCTAAATAGATTGACATAATTCGTTTGAGACGGAGTGCACCACGCTATAGGTGAAAAACAAATCACTCTACAGTAGTACGATTTTAAATTTGGAAAAAGTTCCCAAGGTCGGAAAAAGAGTGGTGATGGTGAGCTTTTCACTCTACCCATAATATTTACATTCTGTCATTGATCTGCAATCTTAAGCAGGACTTCGTGTTGTGACGTCGCCTATAAGGCTTTGTTGGCCTATTTCCAATTTGTTTTTAAATCAGTTAGGTCCAATCATAAAGTCCAACTTGAGGCAACTTGTAATCCACCACTGATCTCTAGACGACTTCAATGACGTCAACGGTGTAATGATCCGTGGAAAAGGGATAATTGTTTGGGTTCAATTAGAAGTTGTAGACTTAAAAATAAGCTTCATGATTTGCGTTACCTCTGGAGTCATGACGTAGAACACACACCCTTCATTATGCATGCGAAAAATTATTCATTTTCAAACCACAACCCAAACGTTCGGTATCATTGCTAAGTTTGTCGTCGGCCTTCTTGATTTTTCGATGTGGCAATCCAGTTCTAGTTTTTTTTTTTCTTATGTACCTTAATAATAATAATAATCAGTTTACCCCAAAGTGGGGGGAGGACACAGAAGGGCATGCCTCTTACACTGGCCCTAAGAGTTAGTAAGTTCGTTTCAGAAACTTACTAACTCTTCTGAACGTCTGGCAACGTCTGGCAAAGAGACAGACATCGTTTAAAAATTGGTACGGATGGCGCTGACACAACGTGCTCAGGGTGGGAGTTCCACACGCCGACGACGCGAACAGCGAAAAAAGATCTCCTACACTCCGTGGAGAATTTAGGCAGAGAAAGTTTTAAAAGAGTGTCCACGAGTCGTAAATGGGGCCGCTAAATCGAAAAAAGGAAGGTCGACCGGAAGAAAGTCCTTCAAAATCTGACATGTCAAAATAAGGTCAGCCCGAAGGCGACGCAGCTCTAGAGATTTATAAAGAACTCGGGATATCCCAGTGAAGCGTGAAGCGAGTGGGTGGCGGAGGCGGGAAGTGGGGGTTGGGGGAGTTCCAAGAATGGGATTTTACGGTTCGCCCAATGATGTTTGTCATTATTTAATTGTTTATTACACAGAGGAATGGATGACAGGAACATATTTTTTTTAGAACTATTTCCCTTGAGCCTTCACTTAACGCAAACCGATGCTCTTATAGATGAGCCCGACTGACGTAGATGTTTTGTAATATATAATAATAATGAATTTATTGCAAAATGACTCGAAGTTTAATTAAAAACTTGTGCGAGTCTCCGATATATATTAATTAATACAATATACTATAACTTTATTACAATACAATAATTGTTACATTGTACGCTCGAAACAGCTTTATAAAAAGCAGCTTGTGTGAGCTTCCAATTATCATTTCCAATATCAGATCATTCAACACAACATTTCCCTAACTGCAATTTGATATTTAAAATGTTTAATTCAATTTTCCTGTTCAATCTTATTTCACATATACATTTAATGTACGTTTAACCCATTTATTACATTTAATATACACTTCATGAAGGAAACTGAAATATTTAATTCGCTCTTCACTTCGAGTATTTATCCATTTGTCCAATTGGATGTCCAAAAAATATTTATCCAATAATAATAATAATAATAATAATAATAATAATAATAATAATAATAATAATTTGTTTTAAATTTATTTATTAAAAGAACCTCCATGGCGTATTTAAGTACTTATGTATGTATAGGTTCATTACAATAATTTATAAAAATGCACGTGATCATTTGAACCACAACCCTTAAAGTATAGTGAGAGATTTCATATTTTCTTCAATTGCAGTAAATGTTTTATTTTTCAACTTTTCTCAAATTTTATTTTTAACTTTGGGTTTTTTTCTTGGGAGCAGGGAAGCACTTTTACCTCCCCCCACCCCCTCCTTTTAGTTGGGTACGCCACCCACCGACCGTCAATTTGTGGTTATCATTTTGTGGTTTTACCAGCTGTTTCATCAGTAAGGAATGCTCATTCATGGAAAATACTTAAGCACAGTTAAGTACTGTACTTAAAAGTTTATACAACTTATAAGTCACCTTTGACGCGAAGAATCGCCAATTCGAAGATCTTTCTGTGTAGGTAATACAATCCAAACAGTACAGCTGGAAAGCATTTTGGCAAATGTAACGTTGGGAGTACGTTCCCTGAATGGACATGGAACCCACACGATTATTAAAAATAAAAAACAACATACAATTAATTTTCGGCTAATAATTTCCTTTGTGGTCTTAATCACACAAACACAATAGAGAAAAAACCGAGTACCAAGGAGCTAAAATGTAACAAACAGCTAAAACATGCTACTTAGAATTTCAAAGACCCTCAAACAAGAGGGGAAGTTAAAAGCACAAACAGCACGCAGCCATTTTAAATTCCTTGTTATCACTTAGTGCCACATCATTTCAAGATGGCGGAGTGGTGTTTGTGCTTTTAATTCCCTCT
>JAHWFP010058082.1:0-10872 GCA_023313725.1 Lithobius niger
TTTACCAAGTCCAAATTTTTTTGAAAAAAAAACCAGCAAAAGGGAACCCCTTTTCTGGATCCAACAAAAGAGGGGATTCGTTTTTAATTTTTTGAAAAAGAACTTAAATTATCAACTATTTACTGTAGGCTTCTTCAGCCATTTTAAAGTTGCTTTTTTCCTATGGTTATGTTAACTCCTTATCAGAATTAGAATTTACCAGACTTCGTAGCCTCTCGTATTTGGTGGGGCGTTCACTCTCCAAACTTGGTAGCCTCTCATATTTGGTGGGGCGTTCATTCTCTTTAATTATTCCATTCCGCATTCAGTCTCCTCTCCAGGTCTTTTTCCACAAAGTGCACTACGTTAGGATTAGATGTCTCTGAATGTTCATGAAAGGAACACAATGTTCGTGGAGTTTTATGGCTACTGACTCGAGGACTCTAAAGTGTACATCACGAGTAGCATTCACCTTCGTTAGCATCACTGCTTTGTCCCACTAAATTTCATGCTGCGTGCCTGTGGAATGGCCTGCAATGCCATTGTCTTCAGCATCATTCCTCACATTTCCTAAGTCTCGTTCTAACTCGCTTTCTTGTCTCCCCAACGTATACGGTACTGCAGCCTTGGCATAGAACTCTATACACGGCTTATCTCGTGTTCCTCACTCTCCCTAGGATTTGCTCATTCCGGACCTTCCGAGTTCGTCTCGTCAACCTTTGGGTCTTAGATGTCCGCTTCCTTCCTATCTTCTTTTTTAGACACTCATCATTTTTCTGGAATGCCCTGAAGCCATTCTTTGGAAGGATATCTTGGATTGGGCCACTGATGCCATCAAGGTAAGTGAGGGCCACCTTAGGAGTCACTTCCTTAGCCTTTCTACATCACTCTTCTTCGTAGTTACTCTGACTAGGGAGACTGCTACCTTTCTTAGCTAATTAAGCATTCCTGTAGAGTAGCCTAATAGAAGGAATTTTCCTTTCACGTCCCGCTTTCTCCAGATTACTCGAATTCCACACAAGCCTCACAAACTCATTTTGGGTAATAGCCCTTAGTTGTTCCTTAGGGTGGCTCGATAATTCGGAATTCCTCTCTTTGTAGAAGTTGGTTTCCTACATGGTTCAAACACTGCCTTTCCTTCAGTTCCTTCATGCCTCACAACATCGAGTAAAGATAGTGCCCCTTCTTTTTCTTTCTCCACTGGAAACACCAGACTTGTTTTCACACCTCATGACAACATCGAGAAAGGGTAGTGATCCTTTTTCTTCCTCTATTGTGAATGCCAGATTTGCTCTCCAGGTGTTGACTTTCTCAAGTACTCTTTCCAGCTCAATCTTCTAAGAACCACAAAAACATCGTCCACAAAGCACTTCCTCATTCACAAACTCAGACCCAATGCTAGTACCATCTCAATAAGATGCTGCATGACCATTTCAGCAATTATCTCATTGGGGCTCCTCCTACTTGCCAATAAGTCTTCCCCACGAACAACGTATATTGACGCCAATAAAACATTTAGTAGCGCTCTAGTAGGGGTGTGCGAGTAGAATAATTTTAATTCGAGTCGAGCCGAGCCGAGTTTGCAACAGAAGAATCGAGTATCGAGCCGAGTTCGAGTATTTGATGAACACACTTATTTGGCAAGTGTCGTTTTTATTTGTTAGTGTAATAACAACTAAGATGCTGTTTAACGGACTGTGTGGGTCAAGGTCTATAACTAGTTTTCCAGTTTTTAGGATATAACTTTGAAAAGGTTGGAACTAGTGACTTTTAATTCACACCACCTGAAAGCTCTCGTCGAGACGATGAATTTGGTATATTTGAACGTCAAAAACGGTCAAAAATTGGCGAAGTTATGGCATTTTCACTGGATTCGAGTTTTCCGAGTATGAATGCAAGCGACGAGCCGAGTTCGAGTACAAGTTGCATACTCGGCTCGGCTCGAATTTTTCGAGTATCGCACATCCCTACGCTCTAGTCTTTAATCCTTGAGAGGCTGAATCAGTCTCGGAAAAGTGGGGTGTGCCTCGAGAAGATTTTAATAAAGAGATAGTGCTACTGAGCGTTTATTGGCATCAATGTAGTCGAGTTCGACTTATTGGCAAGTTGGAGGAGCCCCAATGGATACTCTAACTAGCTAATAATTGCTGAAATGATCATGCAGTGCCTTCACGAGATGGTGCTAGCACTGGGACTGAGTGTGAATGTGAATGTGGATGTGATTGGAAGGAGCACTCGAAGGCTAAAATGAGTCTGTGCGGCTTGTACGGAATTCGAGCAGCCTGGAAAAAGTGGGGCCCCCACCTGGAAGACACTAAAGGAAATTTCCTTCTATTGGGCTGCCCTGCAGGAAAGCTTAATCAGCTAAGAAGGAAGCAGTCTCTCTAATCACTGCGAGCATGAAGAAGAATTATATAGAGGAAGAAAAGCTAAGGAAGTGGCACCTAAGGTGGCCCTCACTTACCTTGAAGGCGTCAGTGGCCCAATCCAAGATAGCCTTCAAAAGAATGGCTTCAGGGTGTTCCTGTAAAATGACAAGTGTCTGGAAAAGAAGATACGAAGGAAGCTGACGTTACCCAAAGGCTGACGAGACAAAGTCAGAAGGCCCGGGATGAGCAAACCCTAGATAGGTAAGGAACACGAGAGAAGCAGTGCATACAGAGTCTTGTGCAAAGGCTGCAGTGCCGTATACGTTGGTGAGAAAAGAAGGGAGTTGAATGAGACTGTGCCAACACCTAGGAAAATGATGTTGAAGACAATGGCATCGCAGCCCCTTCCACAGGTACGCAGCAATAAATCAAGTGGGACAAAGCGGAGACGGTAACGAAGTAGAGTTCTACTCATAATCTACACTTAAGGTGCCTCGAGTCAATCGCCATAAGACTCCACGAACATCAACATGTTCCTCGTGAACATTCCGGAACCACTGCACCTTGTAAGAAAAGACCTTGAGAGGAGACTGAACGCAAAGTGGAAAACAACAGAGAGAATGAACAGCCAACCAAATACCAAAGACTACAAAGTACGGTAGAATCAAATTCTTCCAAGGAGCTAACATGTAAATAGAGGGAAAAAACCGAACCTAAAAACGGCCTATAGTGAATAGTCGAAATTTGCAAGACAGTGGCCTGTAGTGTGCAAATGAGCGAAATGAAAGTGAATTTCGATGAAGTTGAGCTTGACTTTTACAGTAGAGAAAACAACGATGCACTACTGTAACTAAAGCACTTTAAAAGTTTTGATTCTAACATTAGTTTGTGTGAAACAAATTTTCGACAGACGTTGTATTGGTTTTACATCGTTTGTCTTCTTCAGGCTAAGAAATCAGCCTAAGAAATCAGCCTGAAGAAGAAAAACGATGTAAAACCAGAATAATATTTGTTGAAAATTTGCTAGTACATACTAATGCACTAGAATCAAAACTTTGAAAGTGTGTTATTAATTTATGAAAATATGTTCAGTCAGTTGAAAGTAAAACACCTAACAGTAGTTTCCAATAATGCATACTGGCCATATCAAAAGAAAACATTAAAAAACTAGGACCTACTTTTCTGGAATCAGTAGTGCCTTTTGGAACCAAAAAAGTTTTTTGCACTCTTTTTTATCAAATACTAGAAAATAGTTTGGACTATAAGTCAAAATAGCCATAACTATTAGTTTCCAAACAACAGCTACACACAATTTCAAAATCAAGATATTAAACCAGTATCGAGTGAATTTTCGACAGACTTCAAGGTATATCTGTCTTTATCAGGCAAGCACACACAAAAGTTAGGGTCCTTCTCCTTGTTTACGTTTTGGCTAATGACATTTTTCCGGCCAACAGATTGCTCATTTGAATTGGACGCATTACCATGCCCCTGGTATTTGTGAAGTTGTCCTTCCATTGTTGAGAGAGCCGCTCGCAAAAGTAAAAAATGCGATCCGTTGCCCGGAAAAATACTGTCTGCTAAAATGTAAACAATGACCCTTACTGTAATGGTTGCCTTCCCCCAGGCTGTTGCCATAACTCTTACATGGCCCTCCTTGGCTTGCCTGTAGCTAGAACCCGTCTCGTTGTAAAGCCCCTAAGGCTACTTCTCTTGGAGACGACAGAGCGATGCAGGACTATGGCTCACGCCGGAGCATGGTTCTTGTGATGCTGTTAAATCTGATTAAATCCACATCATTAATCTGAAATCAGCTCTCTGTCCACTCAATTTGTGATGTCTCAAATCCGGGAACCAGGGGAACATCACCAATTTTGGAGCCTGAACAGGGACAGTGTGACAGGGACATCACATTACTTTTGTAGTACCCTGCAGTCTGTTGAAAATTCGCTAGATACTGTTGGTTGACGCGCACCCAGCGTTAGTCATAGCACCACAAGGCAAGAGGGACAAATTCACTAGGTCAATCCTATCGGAAATTCCTAAGATCTTTTACATGCCACAATCAAAAAAAGCACGAGACATCACAGGGCCCTTCTCTTCCCGAAAATGCCAGGGATGGCAGAGGCCAGACATGAACCCGGGACCTCTGGCACAAGAGACCGTCATGCGTGTGTGGAAAATGTTTCATGGCATCGCGGTAACCAACCTAAGTGTCCCGGTAACCAACCCAAAGCGTCCCAGTTATTATCTACTTTAAAGTTTGGAAATTTTGTCGTAATGAACTTTCTAAGTAAGAATCGTTTCGAAACCATTAGTCTGTGAAGCGTAAACCAACACGATAATATATCTGCCTCCAATTTGTCAATGGAGGGTTAAGCATAGCGTCCGTGGCAGTGATGGACTGATTTGCCACTTAAATTTGTAAGCCCCAAAGCAGAATTTTCTGCCACTGTCTGCGACACCAATTGTCAGGGAAAAATTGTCTGCAGCTAATCTGTTTTTTCGTATGACTACGTGCATATTTATTGGTTTTTACTGAATAACCTTTCAGTGATTTATTCTATTGATCTGGCTCTTCCATCAACGGACAGGTCTCGTCGAGACGATTAAAATGGTGTATTGGAATGTCCAAATCGGTCAAAAATTGGCGAAACGGCAGAAATTTGGTCAAAACAGCACGTTTTGTCTGCGACTGTGCTAGATTATCTGCGACATAGTCGCACCCCTTTCTGCCTTCGGGTTTGTAAGTAGGCTATTGCCATCCCACATATAGTAAACAAATTATTGGATTAATTTCTACCTCCCTTAATCAGCAAGGTTCGGTATTCAGAATTTAATTGTGCTGCATTAAATAGGCTACTTTGGTTTTAATTTAATTTATACAGGGCGTTAAAGGTCGCCTGAAGAATTAGAACAGAAGAGCACTGTAACTTTGGGGATGTAGGCTGGGTTGAGGGAGCGATCTTTTCGCATAATAGTACGGGGGGTTGAGTGACCCTTCACCAATTAAGCGCCACCGACGATGGCATGCAGCGCAAGCTGCAGAAATATTAGGCATTTGACCATAATAATAACCTTATTCGAGTTAGATGAGATTTGTTTTTATTATTTTTATTAACAAAAAAATTGATGCAAGGAAAGTGTCGTGGGTCCAGTCCAACACAGACAACCACTGCCACCAGTCATCTGCGGGACTGGACTCGCGACACTTGGGCTCTTGTGTGGAACTGGATCCAATAAAAATAGCGAGTAAAAAAAACTTCATAAACCTCCAGATCCCCATCCTACCGCAACTTGGGGGGTGGGGGAAGCACAGATTGGGTTTTTTCTACAGACCTGTTTAAGTAGCATACAGTATTTTTTTTACGTCTAGGCCATATCGCTCAAGTTAATCGCATCATTGTGGAACTTTGCCGCCTAGAAGGGCTTTATCGCAAAATATTCTTTAACAAACGTTTAACAGTAGATAAGAGTATATGCGTAACACAGTAGACGAGTGTTTAGTTCCCAAAACCCCACCACATTGAGATATTTCGCGAGTTCTCCTGCCAATGCGTTTCAAATCGACTTTTAAAGACTTACCGGAAGAATAGTGACTCCTCTCCGATTAGCTTCTCGTTGGGCTAGAATGATGTAAAATGATCAGCTGAACAACATTTTCCCATACCATTTTTGGGGCAAAGGCTTAGTTTGGCCGTCAGAGATTAATGAAAGCCGTACTCTAGCACTGACAGACGTACAAGAGTTCCATGTTCCCAGCTGACATCTTTTTCCCGTAAACAGTTCAGATAAGTGGGTTGTTATTGTCAGTTTAGTTTGGTTTTGTTGTTATTGTCGTTAGGTTAGGTTATAGGTACCGGCTTCTGTTTGGCGTTTCACTTGTAACGAACTGGTTGGGGTTTGGCGTTTCACTTGACGGACTTTGGCCCAGTTGATGCTTTCTTGGGCGGCGCCCTTTGCCTCGAGCCTGCCTGCCGGCAACAAGATGGCGTCACAGCCTACCTCCCGTAATGCTAACTTTGGACCTAAACCACGGCCAAACGGTGCGTTTGCCCCAAAAATGGAAGAGGAAAACATTATTCAGCAAGTAATTCTTAGTCCATTAAAAAAAAAAAAAAAAAATCGGACGGGAGTCATTATTCTTCCGGTGTTCCCTTTTAAATAATATTTCCGATATTAGGTAACTCAATCTTACAAGTGTTTCTTTCTAAAAATAAACGGCGGTAAACGTTTAAAAAAGTCGAAAAACCTCGGAAAACGTGGGCGCTTGGCTACTCAACACGGGAGTCTTTTTTGGGTGATTTAACGCATGCCACATGATACTTACAACTATTACAATACAAACACCTCAAAAACTGCTTGTAACACCACACACCTATAATTATATGATGCAAACTTTCCTCCTTCACGCAGTAAAGCCTTATATAAACTTAGAACTTTGCTTCTGGACGCTGCCATCTTGTAAACATAACGACACACACTAAAACCCGAAAAGGAGATCCCAGTATGAAGGAAGAAAGGAATTCGTAAGAATATGGCTTCACAGTCGATGTGTGTGTATATTTTCACTTTGAGAAACAAAGTAAATGTTGGGTAAGCTGTATCAAAGTTTAAGTATAAGAGTTCTCAGGATCAGTTTTCCCCGATCCAGCATGGTCGATTTGCAAGCAAGCAAGAAGTGATCATTTGTCTAGTTAGCGAAACTCAAATCTGTAAATACGCCGAAATCATGAAATTAATAAGTTTATTTTCATTTTCCTAACTATTCCAGCCATGTATGGAGCTTATATTTTATTTTTTTGTACCTTACTGTTTTTTAGATGACTAGTAATAGCGTAAAAACCAGAATGAATATAATTAAAAGGTAATATATTTCGTGTTGGGTGTCGCAAATTATTGATAGTACACGCGGTAACCTCGATAACTGAATGGATAACTGAATGGTGCTCTTAAAGGTAGAAATAATCAATAACCTTATTATTCATATAACAGACATTATTTTTTTTTAAAGAAAAAAATCAATAGATAAAAAATAATATGGTAATTCGTTTTATGTATTTAGGCAAAGGTTTTTGGCATAATGAATTTAAAAAAAAACTGCCATTACTAAAATGATTATCGTTTACGTGTTTTTGGTTTTGGAATACTGTGCAGGTAGTCAATTCTTTACAAGATGGCGGCGCCCAGTAGCTACTAACGTTTTTCTTTAGCTCCAATATATTTCCTTGGACTTCATCTCTCCACAATCTTAGCAGACATCGCACATCAGATAAAAAACAGCAGATGTTCAGTCAAGTTTAGGGAAAATTAAAGAAGCGTTTGGACTGAAATGGTACACATTGGTGGATTCCTCCGAGCCCTCCGAAGTGAATGAACTGACTGCACACCTTTCTGAGTGATAGCGAACTGCATAATAGCTCAAGAAAAATGTATTTTGTAGCTAGATTGTGGTCCCCGTTTTGCCAGCTGAAACTAAAACCAGTCAAATTACTAAAAATAAGTTATTGTCATGCTGCTGTCGTCCAGCCCCAACGGGCAAAATCCCTAGTAGTTCGAGGTACCACTTACGAGTGTGACGACTGGACCAATGTTGGGGACAACATTCTCGCCAAAGTTGGTACAAATTTGCATTTACAGCGATACCACCCGTTAAACCACATCAAGCAGCGTATTGTTGACTACATGTACTCGGCTTACCTCAATAATAGCAGAACACCTTCGTTTTCGATTTACGACAACCTCAATCCGGTTGTTAGTGCGGAACAGAACTTTGACAGTCTTCTCTTACCGCAGGATCATCCAAGTAGACGAAAAACTGACACTTACTACATCAATTCCAAGCATGTTCTTCGCACTCATACTACTGCTCACCAGGCAGAGTTGATCAAGTGTGGCCTAGATAATTTTGTCGTTGTGGGAGACGTATACCGTAAAGACCAAATAGATAGCAGCCACTACCCCGTCTTCCACCAAGTTGATGGACTACGGTTGCGTTCAAAGCATCAGGTATGCGAGAGAGGGGACTTAAGCATTGACGTAAGCCTTGCACATTAAATAGTATAATGTACAAGGCTTACTTCTGACCCAAACATCAAGCTGATTGATAAGACCGTGAGTGCAATGCTACAAAAGTTGTTACCAGCTTGAAGTAACTTAGGTGTAAGTCTAAAGAAAATTAATGTATAAGCTTGGTTCAGTGTTCCTGTCCCAATTTTATAATTTTTATGAACACAAATACCACCAAGAAGACTCAACTTCAACTAGTCTCTTAAATTTTCGAAGAATTATCCCTTTCTTCTTCATGTTGAAAAAATCACTGTAAACACGCTTATTTTCATAAAGTCAAGATACCACTTCATATCTTCACAAATTTTTGACGATCAGCAGCCCTGGAGATGTAAATTCACAGGCGATCGTCTTCCTCAGGCAGTCTACATTGACTGAAAACATCGTGCAACGACCGTTCGTCGTCTGCTAGGAATTTGAAGCGTGAAGTGCTGATCGTCGAAAATTTGCGAAGATGTGAAGTGATAACTTTATGAAAATAAGCGTGTTTACAGTGATTTTTTCAACGTAAGATTAATTTTCATGGTAAGCGGTGGGACGTTTTCTTCTTCATCAAAAGCACACGAAAAAGTGTTGAAAGAAGGTTTGTTTCATGATCTCAGGAGAAAACTGTCACTATTCGAATGGTTCTCAACCACCGATCTCTACGGATCGACAGTCGTGGCCTGGTGACGTAGTTCCCATCGAGCATCCAGTTTGACAGCCAAATGAGGCGTGATGAGCTTGTTCATTTGTGTATATGTAGTGCCTGTGATGTTCATTAATGGGGCCTAACAAAAAAAATGGTGTGCTTCGCGGAACATTGCTGAAAAAAATAGGGTCGGTAGGTCGGAAAAAAAGTTGTTTTTTTTTTAAATTTTTTTAAACGGTATAAAACTAGGGGGGGGGGGGGAGAGCAAATATCAACCCTACCATCACCGTGAGATAAGAACTTTGCATTTGCTCACGTATTAGTTTTTTTTTTTTATCAAGGGCATGTAAGGTACCATCATTACAGCAGGGCCTTTCCAATCCTTGCTACTGTTGGAATTTACAAATATTCGTTCAAAAACTTTGTCTCACGTTTAGTGTGTAGGGGTGGTACTTTCCGGGTTTTTAGTTAAACCGTTTAACCGGTTTTTTTTCCGGTCGGTTACACGAAAACCGTTTTTCCGTTTTCAGCAAAAAATACAGCCAAAAAAATTTCACCACTGTGTAATACATTATTAAAAAACAAAGCTGAAAAAAAAATATGATTTAGTCCTTGGTAAGACAAGCACAATTATTGACTACATGTTGCATTTTGGAATTTAAACTAGAAGAAAGTTGACGTTGATAAATTTAAGTACTTACTTTATCAAGAATTTTGACTTTATGTAGCTTTAAAATTTCTATAAGATGTCAAATTTTACATCTTAACGACAACGTAAGCCAAAAACAAAACAACAAAATTTAATACGTTTTCGTTAATGTTCCATTAATTTCAAATTATGAGCCAGAAAAATTAGCATGTTTGCGTTTTCGGGTAGCAACACATTTCGTTTACGTGTTATGACGGCGCTTCCCTGCCGTTCGCGCTAGGTATAGACGAGTCCACTTCTCCATGACGCGGGGAGGGCAGATGCTGGCCAGCATGTCTTTAACTGCCTCGTGTACGCGCTGGCGATCAGCAGTTTGTTTCGAAGAAAGTAAGCAGCTTGATGGGACAACAAGCCCATGCGGATTATTTGTAAATAAGCTGCCCCCCAACCCACCCCGGTTTTCTACTTTCACTGATTTTGAGTATTTGGATTAGTAGGCCTAAATGATGACACTTGGCTATTTTTGGCTCGTTCACCGCGGTTTTTGAATGGTGCCCGCATCAAACGTTTTTCGGATATGGGTTTTATAATCCGTGTAACCGAACTTGGAACGGTTTCCGGTTAACCGTGTAACCGATCCCAGCCCTATTAGTGTGTAGGTACTTTCTCTCCCCCCCCCCCTCCACCATAAAAAAATGGTTTTTATATATACCAAAGTTTAACTTACGTCTACTAGGCAGTGCTTACAATCAAAGAGAGAAACAAGATGCACTACACTGCATTAGTAATTCGACGTGTTGTATGGCAGAATAAAGAAAAATGTGTAATTGATGTATGCAGTTGTAACGGCAGACATACCAATAGGACACAACTAAAAAATCTGAATGTGTGGTGTACTGAAGAATATCTACTATATTGAACATTATATAAAAAAAATTGTATCGTAACTTTTGCTACTACGATACGGCAAATGAGCCAGAATCTTGTGTGCGACGATGCAATCACTGACCAGATAAGTTTTCATCGGACGCTGATATTGGTTTTCTTACAAAAACAAAAACCAAACAAACTGAAAGCTTCATTGTTTTACAGTTTCCCGTTCCCTTTCTTCTTGTTCATCCGACTTTCACATTTTTTAAATCTTCGAACATCATATTTTCAGTAAATTCAGCAGG
>JAHWFP010058082.1:10972-24115 GCA_023313725.1 Lithobius niger
TGGGGGGGGGGGGGAGTAGAAGTCATTGCGCTGAGGGTACGTGAGGTTGACTACTTTAAATTTATTTACACCTTTTAGGTGTATTAACAAAAGTTAAAATATTCACACGAAAATTGTGACAAATTCGACATTGAATATAACACTGCAATTTCATGCGTCCAATTTTTGTTAGGTTACTCAATACAAAGTACTTGTTTTACTAGTATTTTATAATTATCTTTATTATTATTATTTGTAATCTTAAATCTGTTGGTAAAACTAATATCGAACCAATAAAACTTGCGCGAGTCTTCCTGTTACGGATTTTTAAAAAAAAATCGGAGAATTCAAGGCCAGGAGGAATATTCCGTCTTTCCCTCCCTGGCCAGTCCGCCACAGTAAAAATAGGACATCATTCGCTTTGTTCACTCTTTCAATAAGAAACAACACCACAAATAAGCGTAATAAAATACTGTAATATATCGCACCCGGAAAGCAGCGAGACTATGCGCACCTCACATTCAATGTACCGTCCAGATTCTACCGTAAAAATTTCGTGTACTATCCAGATTACCGCTAAAGGTAAGTGACGACTCACTTTGTATTGTACTTCGCGATAAGAGACGAGCCATCTCGATGTCCGTGCTTAGTCTCTAACCGACCGCAATTTGAAGAGCTGACTTGCCGAATTGCGTAGTTACACGCCGCAATTTTTCGTATGAGCGCACACCTTTACGATGACATTTCGCTGACGTCATTCACAGATCGCATACTATCGGGCGACGGTTTTTCGCTTAAGGACCTGTTTAGAGGTTATCATACTTCAAACGGCGTATGTATATTCTGTTCAGCATAATACCTTTTGTACTTGCGCACTGCAAGTGTCCCACCAACATACTTGAATTTCGCCGGATCAGAATTGAACAAATGTGCCTGGCTTTTGAGGAGATATCGCTGACGTAAAACGGGTGCCCCCGTTTTTTGGCCACAACCGCATTAATTCGACGTGTGATACGTCGAATTAAAAAGTGCCAATTTTATGTTTAGATTTCACTCGCAATGTACGATCCAAAAGGCACGTGCCATTCCCGCTACAACGAAGCTGGGAAAAAAGGGATGAGAAATAGAGGCGACTGACCTGGACTCAGAAAATTTAAAACCTAACTAAAAACACGTAAAGTGCACAGAATTGTTTGGGGTGAATGTTCGAATGGGGGATATAATATTCGAATATGGTTTTACCAAACGAATATTCGAACATTCGCCCCACCTCTAGTTTTAAAATTTTTAAAAGTAATTGAAAAAAAAAGTATTTCTCGCCACGCTGCAAACACAACTTTCTCCGAGTACGCTACCACGATGTTGTTTATTATGATGACGTCGCGCGGCATAGCAGGCACGCAATAGACAGAGAAAAAGCATCTGCATACACGATAGACAGAGATAGCAAGAGACGGAGCTATAATGGAGCGGTAAAAGAGAAACGGCCAGATCTCGGCCATAAACGCTTTGGGAAGTAGTGTAGCACGACGTAACGTGGTAAAAGGACATTTTACTCCAAAAAAATGACACCCCCTATATTTTTTTTCATGCCTAGCTCGGCTATGCATTAGTGAAACCTGGATGCTGACTACTCTTGCTGGGATTTTTCAAGATTCAAATGCTCTCAAGTGGGCCCTTGTGTAGTGTTAGACCTGAGCAGCACTGTGTGGATCTTTCTCATGTAATTTTGTGCCGGAAGTTTTTGAAATGCTGGGCAAACCCATTCAGCTTATCACCCCTTCTTGTTGCCCCCACATGTTCTTGAATTCTTTCTTCGAGTTTACACTTCGTCTCACCTATGTAAATGTGCTTGCATTCTGCACAAGGAATCTTGTAGACAACTTGGCTCTGTGAACTGACATCAACTGGAGGTCATAAGGGCTTTGGTACTGCGGGTGGGAGTAGGGAAGGAGTTGCCTCTGGGTTTGGAGTATCAGAGTTTTTTTTTTTTGCGATTTCTGGTGGGCTAACGGAGTGTTGAGGTTGGTTGCATGACTTGCTCTGATGTACCTCAGGAGGAAATTGTGGAAGTTGGGAGTGAGGGTGGGGGTGGGGGAAAAGTTTAGTTCTAGTTCTAGGTCTAGTTGAGGTGTTTCAGATATTTTTTGGGGGTGACTTTGTAGAAGTTTTCTCAGATTAGTTGGGTATCTGAGTCTGCACTGCATTCCCTGTCGGCCGAGAATTTTCAAGGTCTCTTCACTTTTGTTCGGTTAAGTATGTGGTATACGCTATCAGTCGCTCATCTTTGGGTACTTGTTTGCTTTGTTGCCGGGTTTTTGCAATACATTTTGCCCTCTTTATTTCTTTATTGATTAGGCTTGCCGGATATCCTACTTCAATAAAAATTGTTTTTGCTTGATTGAGGTGTATTGTTTCTGTGTTAAGGTTTGAGGAGTGCATTACAATTCGCACTAGTTTGTTCCTAAGTAACACCGTAAAAACTGATTTTGGATGTGATGAAATTGCCTTTCTAGTTGCCCTTCGGAAACGTACATTACCTGTGGATTTTTGCATTCTTCCGTGAAGGATGCTTCTCCCTGGAGGTTTTAAAGTTGTCTCGAGCTGGCCAGCTGTGTAACCCTGCCTGTGCATGCGCGTGCGCAGACTCTATAAAAGCATTCAGGTGAGGCCGGCCTTCCGTCTTTCTTCCTCCAGCGTGACCGTGAACGGTCTCTCTCATCACTCTTCCGCTTCAGCTTCGACCTCTTTGGTATCTTCGCTCATTGCGTCCTCTTCACCCTCAGCTCATGAGCCTTAGCCATGGCAAGATACCGGACGTCCTCCAAGCATCCATCACCCAAGGCGGTTGCACCATCCCCTGCAAGTCCTCCGCCTCCTGATCCAAACATCGTGGTCTGCGCTTCGCCTTCTTTCTCACCACCCTCATCTCCAGACCTCAGTACTTTGCCTCCATCTCTGTCCCCGCCCACCTCACCACTTCCTTGCGGCCAGCCAATAAGCTCTATCGTCTACCAAGCAAGGACACACAGCACTTCCTCCAAGTCCTCATCGGCCCACTTCCACGCCTCTTTGGCTGCCAGCCCGTTGGACCTCCCTTCGACATCTTTCCGCCACTCCCAGACCTCTAACCAGGACATGCCCCTTTCCTCAAAACAAGTTCATGCCCTCATGGATAAAGCCATAAGGAAGTTCCACTATAAAAACTGGCCCAAGCCGCATTCTGTGCCTTCTCACACCTCATCATATACAAAAGAATGGATTACTTTGTCGGCTAAGTCCTCCCGGAAATGCTATCGCCACTTCCCTGGGCCTTCAATCAAACACTCCCACACTTCGCCTTTGCCAAATTCGCCTTCGCCTTTGGCCTCTTCGCCGCCTCCTTCTACCCCCATCTTCCGAAGACAGTCACACCGAAACCGCAGGCATCTCACTCCTGCCCTGTTCCACCTTCTTCATCATCGTTTGACACGACACTAGAAGACGATTTGGAACTTGACACTGCTTCAGCTCTCAACAGATCCCTTCGCCACGCTCCAACCCCATCTTCCAACGAGGAATCCCCGTATGCCGTCTCCAGACATGCGTACTTCAGCGACGACGATAACGACGAAGACTCGTCAACAATTCCACTGCGACAGCTTCTTAAGACGATAGAAGAGACCATCCCTAATGCCTTCCTCTTCAAACCCCCACCTGACTATACCACTCCGAAAATTAACCGAGGTCTGGCAACCGGATTCAGCTACTGTCAACGTGACCAACCAAAGAAAAAAACGATCAGTGCTCAGCCAGTCTGCCACACTTCTCACCACTCTTCTCCGCAACGGTGGCTATCTCCTCGGCAAAGGAGATCCCCAAGAACCTCCTCCTCCACATCCGGGTCGAGTAAAACTGGTTCTTCCGGCTGTTTGGGGACGGGGCTGCCAACCCACAGGCACAGAGACCTACAAGGAGAATGAATTCCTCACATTCAAAACAAAGATGAACTTCGGCTCCTCCCTCTTCATCGCCAAGAAAATTCAGGTCCCCTCTGCTGTCATCAGAGACAACGACAAGTTACTTCGCTTAGACCTCTATGTTGCTTCGCAAGCAGACGTCACTCACACGGCTGTTAACGCCCTATGTGAAAAATTGTC
Organism: Lithobius niger; assembly: GCA_023313725.1. Taxonomy (NCBI): domain Eukaryota; kingdom Metazoa; phylum Arthropoda; class Chilopoda; order Lithobiomorpha; family Lithobiidae; genus Lithobius; species Lithobius niger. The sequence goes on from JAHWFP010058082.1 coordinate 15,091, forward strand.
AACGGAATCGAGCCGGACCGCCTTGCTGACCTCATCAACCAGCTATTCAAGAAAGCTTCCTTTGCAATGTTCCACTTCTTCAACGGGAAGCAGCTCTCACACCTCCACCAAACTGAACGACTCCACTTGCCACATCTTACGAAATCTTACGATCCATGAGTCGCACTCATTCAACGGCCTCATTCCAAAGCTCGCTGTATTATAGAAGCCGAAAGAAGTAAAGAACAAATCGACGAAGTACTACTTCAAAAACCAGCAATCCACCTTCCCCAACAAACAACGGATCGACAACTCAAACTTTGACGGGGACCCCAAACCCTAACACAACCGTGAGGAACCAAAATACAAACAATACCAAGACAACCGGCCCTTTCTTGAAAGATCCTCCAACCGAGGCAAAGGAGGTAAATCATACCGCAACCCACATCGGATCAACGCAGCCGTCATTCCTCCCCAGGAGCACGAAGCAAAGCCCGCAGCAGTCAATGATGTCAACCGACTTCGCTTCCAGTCGGTGGCCACCTACGCTTCTTTCTACAGGCTACTGAAATGCATCACTTCCGACCCACTCGTTCTATCAATCATCTCTCAAGGCTTCCGTCCAAGCTTTGCATCCAAGCCACCACGGAACATAGCTCCACAACCATCCGCAGCCTCATCAAACACTCAATCAGAAAGAGCCTAAACCCTCTTCGCCCGGGATTCTACAGTTCCATCTTCCTACAGCCGAAGAAATCCAGAAACGCAGTGCCAAGAATTATCACCCTAGTCCTAAAACCAATCCTGGCAGCACTACACCAGCAACAAATCCAAGCAAATGCATACCTTAACGATTGGGCACTCAACAACCAAGACCCCTTTCGTCTGGAAGCCAACCGGGATCGAACAATTCCACCTGCTGAACCAACTGGGATTCGGGATAAGTGAGGCCAAATCTCGCCTAACCCCAGCCCAGTTCTTCACCTTCCTAGGCGCCTCGTTCAATATACAATCGGCAAGAATTTCTCCCTCAGTGGAACGAATACAAGACCTGCTTCAACACATTCGGTAATTCTGAAAGCAAACCTCCTTTTCTCTCCGGGAATTAAACTCGCTCATCGGGAAAATGGACGCAATGTCGAACCTTCTTCCCTATGGACGCTGGATGGTCAGGCCCTTTCATCATTATCGAATCGACAGTTGGTCGGACTACCAGAACCACCCGGATCACGAAAGACCCTTGGACACACATTTTCCCCACGAATGCCTTCTGTGGTGGTCAGACATAACAAACTTGGCAAAAACGGTACTTCTTCACAAGCCACTACCCAATTATTTCCTTTTCAGCGATGCATCTAACGAAGGTGGGGAGCCCACATGGACAACCTGGAAGTCTCGGGCCAATGGCCCACAAACAATCGGGACCATATCAACATTCTTGAACTACGTGCAATCCAATTGGCCATAGAACATTTCCTGCCCCAAGTACAAAATTAGGTCATTCAAGTCCAAGCCGACAACGCGACAGCACTGGCCTCCATCCGAAAGGAAGGAGGAATGAAATCTCGTCTGTTACACAACATAACTTCAGAGATTTTCAACTTTTGCATCCGAAACAACATCACCCTGCTGCCACTACACATACCAGGCGAGTGGAGCCTCAAGAAATCCACCTGCGAATATATCTTCAACATCTGGGCACACCAATGATAGACCTAATTGCCACAAAGCACAATGCCAGACTTCCCCATCACATCAGTCCGATCCCGGACGAAAATGCATCAGCAGTCGACGCCCTGACGTACCCATGGCAAAACCTATACGCGTACCTGTTTTCATCTTTCAAACTACTCCCACATGTTCTTCAGAAAATCGAGGGAAGCCAAGGCCTCTTCCTCCTGATCGCTCCTATCTGGCCAACAGCATGGGCACATCACAACGCCACACCCATAGAATAAATTCTTGCTGCCGTGTCCTGGCGTCACTCATCGACATTTACCTCACACTACGTGAGAGATATGTCAAGAGAAGAAAGGGACTACACCGGCTGGGACCAATCGTTGCTGCCAGGACTGTGGTCAAGCCCCCTTAAGCACTCGGAGCGAAGCAGAAGCAAGACCCTTCATAAAACCAACAGCCTTATTCAGGGCCACCAAATACCAAGAAAGAGACCAAAATTCCTGTTTCATCACCATTGTTCGGAATAAAGTGCGAAGTTTTAATTAGGTTTTTTGGGGAAAGCCTGCTTGTAACCCAGGGCGCCCGTCAAGGCGGTGCCCGCCACCAAGGTTGCCGAAGTTTCCTGATAAGGCTAAAAATTATCTGGTTAAGATATTTTCCAGGGCAAAAGAAAGTCCATTTTGCCGGCTAAAAATGGTTTCTTTTGCCAAAGGAAAACATATTTTACCAAATCTCCCTGCCTCCCCTCTCGAGTCACCACCTGACACATTGAGAGGAAAATAAATGACGAAAGCGTGGGTGCTCTCGCTTTTATAGAGGAGGGCTGCGCCACGCAGGCGCAGTTTGGGATTGCAAGCAGGCGGCTACACGCAGTCAAGAAACCTCCAGGGAAACGACATTGAAGATCAATGTCTTGCTAAAATTATCAAGTTAAGTATGTTTTCCTTTGGCAAAAGAAACCATTTTTAGCCGGCCAGACTGGGGGCCGGCAAAATGGGCTTCTTCACCATCACATCCCAAAGCAGTTTTTACGGCATTACTTAGGAACGAACTAGTGCGAATTATTATACACTCCTCAAACCTTAACACAGAAACAGTACACCTCAGTGAAGCAAAAACAATTTTTCTTGAAAGATGATATCCGGCCAGCCTAATCATAGAGGGTAGAAGAGGGCAAAAAACTAGGAGCAAAGCAAACAAGTACCCGAAGATGAGCGACCGATAATGTATATCACATGCTTAACCAAACAAAAGTGAAGAGATCTTGAAAATTCTCAACCGACAGGGAATGCATTGCAGACTCAGATACCAACTAACCTGAGAAAACTTCTACAAAGTTACCCCAAGAAAATGTCTGAAACACCTCAACTTGATCCCCTCACCCCCCACCGTCCACAAATTCCTTCTGAGGCCACATCAGAGCAAGTCGTGCAACCAACCCTAACACACCGTTATCCCACTAGAAATCGCAAAAACATACAAAAAATCGAAACGTCAAAACCAGAGGTAGCTTCTTCCCTACCCCCATCCATAGCACCAAAGCCCTTAAGACTTCCAGGGGATGTCAGTTCACAAAGCCAACTCGTCTACACGATTCCTTGTGCAGAATGCAAGCACGTTTACATAGGTGAGACGAAGCGAAAACTCGAAGAAAGAATGCAAGAACACGTGTGGGCAACAAGAAGAGGTGATAAGCTGAATGGGATTGCCCAGCATTCCAAAACTTCCGGCACAAAATTGCATGGGAAAAATCCACACAGTGCTGCTCAGGTCTAACACTACACAAGGAGCCCACTTGACAGCACTTGAATATTTAGCAGTAAAAAGGTTCAGTTTAAAGAACACCCCATTAATGAACGTCACAGGCACTACACATACACAAATGAACAAGCTCATCACGCCTCATTTGGCCGCCAAACTGGACGCTCGATGGGAGTTACGCCAGCAGGCCGCGACTGTCGATCCGTAGAGATCAGTGGTTGAACACTCGCTACAAATAGTGACAGTTTTCTTCTGTGATCATGTAGCAAACCTTTTTTCACCGTTTTTTCGTGTGCTTCTGATGAAGAAGAAAGGATAGTTCTTCGAAAATTTAAGTCTATAGTCTGTTCCACATTATGTCTGCAGAAAACTGACTGAATGATGTCACGTTTCCTTGCACTACACGTGCAAAATGTGTTGATATCACGCTTGTAGACTCTACACAATTACTGTTAGAGTCTACGAGTGCGATATTTACATGATTTTTCACTCATTAGTGGAAGAAAACGGGACATCATGCTGTCAATTTCCTGCAAACATAATGTGGAACAGACTATAGTTGAAGTTGAGTCTTCTTGGTGGTATTTGTGTTCACAAAAATTATAAAATGTCCGATTTTAGCCACTGTAGTCGCCGATTATCGGCATTCAATAATTCTGTCCCAGGTTTTTTTTAAAAAAGGTCTCACACACACACAGTGCTATTTTTTTTTTGTAAAGAAATTCAAGTTGACTTATAAAAAAAATCTTACAATTTTACTGTTCAGGAAACACTCCAACCACGATTATCACTCAAATTCAAAGTTAACAAATACTTCTTCTATTTAGCGAATTTAGATAGGCAGCTACAATTCAAGATGTAAAATTAAGTCCTATTTTCTTCAGGCCTTTATACAAATCTGCTTTTTATAAATTTACATTAATGATGCGTTGACGCAAAGGAACTAAGCTGATAAACCTACAGGGCCCTTCAAATCTGTTGATCTGGTTCCTATTAATGGGCCAAGTGGCTAAAATCATGAATTTGGGATAATTTGGGGGTAGTAATTTTCCTTTACACCACAGTTGCATGGATGCCTCAGGAACATAAAAAAGTATGATTGCCATCTCAAAGTGGTAGCTTTTAAAAATGGCGGCCATTTCCAGATGGCCACCATCAGCAATCAGAAAATTAGCAATATATCTGGTTCTGATAGGAATATTTAACTTCTTTTTTTTCAGGTAAAGCTTATTTATTGGCCGATAATTTCTTTTCCCATCACTTTTTCCATAGTTGTAACAGTTGGCAAGGAAAACGTGATTGAATAAAATTTTCTTGTCTCACCATGCAGTTATGTCAAAATATCTTTAAATGTAATAACTTTACGTGAAATGTTTGGAAATACAAGTTGTAGAGAATTCATCTGTCTTTAATTTAGTGTTAAGAAATCGTTTAACGGATTAAAAATTCAGTACGTACAAAAGTTAGCAGTTGCGAAAGTACGTGGTGTCGGATACTGTTCGGGCAAGATGCTCAGCCTGTCAGCCTAGTTCAGTCAGCCAAGATTTTGGGACGATTTTGGGTTACTAACTTTTCTTTAGTAAGGATGACTAAAGACCGTTATTGCCTTCTGAAAGTGGTAGCCTATGTTGCTGACAAAAATTGCTGCCAATCCAAGATGGCGGATGTCTACTTTTGAAAAATGGCTGCTACGGAAGGAAAGCTACGATTTCGCATTCTTTTTTTTTTTCTAATGCAGCCCAGAATTAGACAAATTAAATAGTGAAAAAGTTCAATGATAAATACAATTTTATAGTTTTTAAAAGCACTTCACAAACTTAAATGAACCGTTGTTACAAAAGGTAAGACTATAATGTACACAACTTATGAGCCCTGATCCCGAAGCCCCGTGTAACCAACAGTACAATAAGTAATAACTAACAATCACTTTAAACCTGCTGTGCACAGTGCTACGTTGCAAAGTGACCGGCAACAATAAGACCTCTGTAAACAGTGAAACAAAGAATCAGAGAAATATTATATTATTAGCCAGCAAAAAAGAATTGTTTTAAGATGCATAAACTGCTGGACAATTTAAAATAATGTACTCCTTCTTAGTTTGTAGCAATTTCAGTGCTTTGAGCTTACCTTTCCCCATGTGGGGACTGCCTTTGTCGACATTCTCTTCAAGCAAACTCATAAACAACTATTTGAAAAACGTGTGGAAAGTTCATCTGAAGTTCCGGAATCAGAAGATCATGGCTGGATGCGACAAAGGTGGCAGCTTTGCATCGGATGGATGACAGGAGCACCGGCACCTGAAGCAGTGTTGGAACTTTTGAGTTGTTCTTGTTCGAGATTGTGCAAGCCAACATGCTCTTGTATGGTAAATCAGTTGAAATGTACTGAGGAAAGTAAGCTGGCAAAGTGTGATAACATGAGTGCGTCTGAAGAATTGGTAGGTAAAAGATGATTTAAACTATTATGACAGTGTTGAAAGTGATGACGATGAGTAACCTTTGTCGGAATACTATACTATGGAACTAGCATTGCGACCCAAGCTGCGCTGGCTGTTTCATAAAAGAACCAATATGATCTTGAGCGCATGGGTGGCGTTTGATGCCCTGTTTGCAATATGGGGATGATTTGCTGTCTCATGTGTTTGTCACTGAACGCGTGTATCCCGTTTGTGTGTTTGTGCTCACTGGCTAGTAAACGTTGATTTTCGTTTGCTTTGGTCGAACAATTTGTATGCTCAAAGTTTAAATAATTATTGATCGCTGGCTACGCCGAAGGCGTGTATCCCATCTCTGCATTTTTGCGCCTTTTGAATATTTCACCGAGCTTCACTAATCCATTAATTTAAATCGTCCATCGGTTTATGCCTGATCTTCAAAGGGTTTTAGCGAGCGTTAACTGCTTCCGGTCTGGCAGGGGTTTATGCATCTTTTAATCAATTGTTTTTCACTGGCTAATAATATGATATTTCTTTGGTTCACTGTTTACAGAGGATTTATTGTTGCCGGTCACTTTGCAACGTAGCAATGACTGTGCACAGCAGGTTTAAAGTGATTGTTAGTTGTTACTTATTGTAGTGTTGATTACACTGGGCTTCGGGGTCAGGGCTCATAAGGTGTATACATTATAGTCTTACCTTTTGTAACAACGGTTCATCTAAGTTTGTGAAGTGCTTTTAAAAACTATAAAATCTTATTTATCATTGAACTTTTTAACTATTTAATTTGTCTAATTCTGGGCTGCATTAGAAAAAAAAAAAGAATGCGAAATCGTAGCTTTGCTTCCATAGCAGCCATTTTTCAAAAGTCGACATCCACCATCTTGGTTTGGCAGCAATTTTTGTTATCAACATACCTATTTCAGACGGCAATAACGGTCTTTAGTCATCCTTACTAAAGAAAAGTTAGTAACCCAAAATTGTACCAAAATCTTGGCTGACTAAAACTAAGCTGGCAGGTAGAGCTTCTTGCCCGAGCAGTACCCGACGCCACGTACCTTCGCAACTTCAAACTTTTGTATTTACTGAATTTTTAATCCGATAAACGATTTCTTAACCCTAAATTAAAGAGAGTTGAATTCTCTACAACTTGTATTCAAAACATTTCGTGTAAAGTTATTACCGTATGGTTAAAGATATTTCGACATAACTGCATGGTGAGACTAGAACATTTTATTCGATCACGTTTTCCTCGCCAACTGTTACAACTATGAAAAAGGTCATGGGAAAAGAAATTATCGGCCAAGAAATAAGCTTTAACTGGAAAAAAAAAGAAGTTCAAAAGTCCTATTAGAACCAGAGATATTGCTAATTTTCTGATTGCTGATGACGGCCGTCTTGAAATGGCCGTCATTTTTAAAAGCTACCACTTTGAGATGGCAATCATACTTTTTTATGTTCCTGAGGCATCCATGCAACTGTGGTATAAAGGAAAATTACTACCCCCAAATTATCCCAAATTCTTGGCTGGCCCATGGACTATAAAGCTGAGAATTTGGAGAGCGTCTCACCAACATGTGGCATGAGGCCACGTAATAGACACTACCTGGTGACTTCAGAGGTCTACGAGCCGACGCGGTTCGAATTACAGCATCGAAATCAACCAAGCAAGCACTTTGTATAATGTAAATATATAAAGAACAGATTTGTAGAAGGGCCTGAGCACAACTTAGTTTACATCTTGAGTCGTAGGTGCCTACCGTAAATTTGCAAAATACAAGAAGTAGGCCCTATTTGTTTTAGTTGAATTTGAGCGATAATCGTCGTTGCAAGCTAACTCCTTTTTCCTGCAAAAGAGTATTTATTGTTTTTCAATTTCCTTGACTCTTTACTAAAAAGATAATAAGAATGGCAAGCCAATTGGTCAAATTGGTGAAAGAGACAAACAGTGGACTTTGTTGTTAGCCTATAAACAATTTTGAAATTATATAAGTCGATATCACGTCAGGGAATACGAGAATGATTATCTGCTCTCTGCTTGCTAGGTTGACGCGTCTTCCTTTGCATGCATTGCATGATTGTAACACGTGCAGCAGATGGATTGTTTTTCTTATTTTTAAAAAAAAAATTGTTGGTGACAAAAAAGACTGATGCTAAACTAAAAATTAGTTTTCTTGACTTTAACAAAAACATTAGGCCTGCAGGAAAAAAATCGCCTAAAAGAGCTTGGTAGCAATAGGACGAGAAAAAAACTCATTATACAGGGCCACCTGCCTTATTTGTAAAATTTCGCTGCACTACGGTATGTCTGTTTTTTCCGTGAAAGCTTGTTACAAGCAGTATGCTTTTTTGCAGTGCTGCTCATCCTTAGTAAGACCTGTGAAAAATTGGCCGCACCTAACTTCAGCTGAAAACTGCATAAGAGCCTGCTTTAGGGTTTAAAGGTAGTCTGAATTTAAATGGTTTCGTTAAACTGCAATGTTTTTTTTACACACGTTTCCTGAAATTTTTATTAAAAAAAAAATTAAAAAATAAAACTGCTTGTCCATGTGTAACACTTGGCTGATAAACTCTTGTATTGACAAGGTTTTATTGGCTTGAATACAAGACAAATTATACCTTTGGGCACATAAATTAAAAATAAATAAATAAATGGACAAGATTATAAGATGGAGTGATGAAGGACTTTCACTTTTGTGTGGTGTAACCTACCTATCGAAACACATTATTTTGTCATTTTCAGCTTGATTGTGGCTAGCCATATAGCTATTTTCCAGCCACCACTGGCCAAGTACGGTATAATTTCGGCTAACTAATGGCAAATTTTAGGTTTAATCGATTGTATTGAAGCTAAGTTCAAGAGTTTGGAGGAAAAGTGTTTTTGTTTATTTGCACAAAAATTAGAAAACGTTGACGCTAACACACAGAAACCGCAACAGAAAAACATCTTAGTGTTCGACATTTTTGATGAAAACTGCACGAATGTGTAGGTCTCTTTCGTACGAAGTTCACATCACGTTGCACAAATGATCTAAACGGTGCGTCTTTTCTTGTTCAACATGGGGCCCAACTTAGGTCTAATTAGCTGGTCAATACAATCGTACAGTATTACACATTTATGGTGTAATCATTTCAAATGATCGCTGAAACTAAGCCTGCTATCGCAGATAT
>JAHWFP010058085.1:0-18269 GCA_023313725.1 Lithobius niger
ACTGCGGTTTCTTAATTTGCTTTAAAAGTGTTTGAAATAATTCGGAATTGTTATAACACGTTACCCTAACTCTTGTGTAATTTAACAATAATATAGTTGAGATTTCCGATGTTGTACGTATAGCCGCAGCGAGCGCGGCACCACGAGCTAGGCAGGGATGTTATTTATGGTAACTCCGGTTCCCTTGCAGGCGTCCGTGTTTCAGAAAAATCAAGAGTTACGGTAACTCCGTGTTACCACCATTCCGGCTTATATCAGACACTTTTAAGCAAATTAAGAATCCGGAGTTACAGTAACTCTGGGTCCCATGGAGGGGGGGGGGGGGGGCGCCAGTATTTAAGAAAATCCTGGAATTAACGTGACGCTGTGTCGATACAATTCCGGCGCTCCGTGGCTGGCTGTCTGTCTGTCCAGGAGATTTCAATCAGATAAGGATCAAACTTCGTATGCAGTTGGAAAGTCATGGGGAAATCAGGGATATTAGGGTAAGTCATGGAAAAAATGGAAAATTGGTGAGAAGTCACGTGTTAGTCAGGATATTCGTTTTTAGAATGAATTTTTTTAGAAAGGATTTTTATGAACCTTTTATTTTTATTTTTAGAAATCCGTTTTTAGAATAAACCGTGTGGTCTCATAATTCCACTCGCTTTGCTAATACCTTCTTGCCCAATTTTTTAAATAAAAAAAATTAAGAAAAATTTGCTGCTGCCATCCATATGTAGTTATAATGCCAGGCCTACAGAGTGAGCAGGTCAGGGATTTGGTCAGGGATATTTGAAGAAATAAGTTAGGGATAGTCAGGGATATCCATTTTCAGATATGAGTATGAACCTGTCCTGATACTTTCAGCCTTTCTGGACACGGGAACATGGTAAACGGTGCACCTTCTACTTATACAGTGCACTCGACCACTATCCGATTGGCAGCGGCGAACGCTTTACCATTGAAATAACAAACGGGCAAGCGGTTCCGCTTGCAAGCGACTCGCAAGCCGCTGACTTTTAAAACTCCCCTGTTCGCAATACATCGCCATTCTAATTGTTGACCAGCGCCGCCGGCGGCCGAGGCAAAAGATACGGCGCTAGATTTATATGGAGGTAAGTGCAAAACGACTTTCGGTTTTGAGACACAGATGAGATTTGCCACGCGATTTGTGTTAAAATTCGTGAGATTTACGATAAATGCTGCGAGATTTGTGTTTTATGCTAAGATTTGTGTCTGGCGCAGTATCTGTGTCAAATGACGCATGAATTGTGATAAATGCCATGAGATTTGCATTAAATACCGCAAAATTTGTGATAAATCATATGAGATTTTTCAAAAATGCCACGAGATTTGTGTTAAATACCGCGAGGTTTGTATATGACGAAAGCATTACGAAGTGATCACAGCAAGTTGCGTTGTTTTCCTTGCTCCGACTGTCTGTTGGGCTAACCAATTTCTAAAAATTTCTGCTGTTGATGACAGCAATTTTTTTTAGCAGAAAATCTGCAAACTACTCGTAAATTTGTAGTGACTCATCCGGCCTCAGCTCTTACCTACGTCAATATTGGACGACCTGATGCTGGGACCGATGACCCAGCATCTTGATCACCTTGAGCTGAGATTGGATGGATATCTCAGTGTGCCCCGCTTTCAAGTTATGCTTGCATTCTCTCGTTGTATTGTTGCGCTATAATGTATCATGAGATGGAACTTATTGTAGAGCTCATGCATTGCCTTGCCAACCTAACCAGAACAATGTATAATACCCGACCCCTCATTTGACCCCAATCCTCCATCCATATAAGTAGCGTGTGGCGAATTTACTAGAAATTATTAATATTGTTCCTACTCAATTGTCCCAGGCCTCCCAATTTAAATCATCCTGTCCTTGTAATTCAAAGACGTGATGATTCTCATCACTAATCAAACACCATGTCAATCATGGTGAGTCTCATCACGATTCAACTCATAATTTATAGATTATTTGGTTTCAGACGTGGCATGCTGAGCTAATGTAGAACAACTGAAATTTGTCAACTATAAATAACTGAACCCAACCAAACATGTCTGTCTATTTATTACTTAGTTCTTAGACATAAAACCAACCCCAAACCTTAGCCATTTTATGTTAGGGCCGCCGACTCCCAAATCTCTACAGTTTATTGGATAGCGTATTGCTGTAGACAAATTCGACCTGAAATTGTCAGAACAAAATTTTTTTGTGGTGAAAAAGTAATTAACACAAGTTTCACTTCCGATGCAAGTATGAAATCTCAGAACCTCCACTGCACTTGGTAAATGGTGAATTTTCATTAATAACATCGTCACAATCGCAACCCACATACCCACAGCTTTTCAAAACAACCGTTAAAATACCAGCTAGGAACAACGGCGGCGCTGCGATCTTGGTTCCCACCGCCAGGTAACAGAAGCGTACTCACGTCCATTGACACAGAATGTCCTTTGCACTGAACAACGTGTGCTTCTGTAGTATTGATTGGTCTAGAAGGTGGAATCGTGCTTCGGGGCAAATATGGCAACTCTCTCTCTCTCTCCTAGCTCATGCATTATGGACACGTAAACACAATATAATCAATGCACTCGCCAACGGCTTTCCGGAGGCTTGATTTCCCCAACTGCTCACACGCCTTGGCACGTGCGAGACGAAAGGGGGAGGGGATGGTGAAAAGCGGGTGGGGGGTTTAAGGGAGGTGGACGTCGGGGAATGGGCATCACCTTCGTCGAATGGCCAGCAGGTATTCGGGGAAATAAGCTTGCCGATAGGAATAAATGGACAAGGAGATGTCCACTGGCTGTCCAGACGAATCTGGTTGAATCATCGACCTACAGTTTCCGCATCAAGAACACGAAGTCCGATTTCCCCGAGTTGGGTGGTTTTTCAACGATTTCCCCGAGTTGGGTGGTTTTTCAACGATTTCGTCTCCGACCAGTTTGACGAATAAATATAGACAGGGTTAAATGTAATTCTGAAAGAATTCCCCCGAGTTAACTTGCTAAATTCTTTCCAAAAAAACACCAAAACGACGCACACATTATGGCTTACCGATAGCCACTACATGGTTGGGCAGTTGTCATCGTGGTCATTTTGTGCAGAAATCAAAGGAAAATGAACACTATGACAACTGTCCCCAAAGTACCAAAACGGTGCACACATTAAAATCAAATGCTTGACCGATAGTCATTGGTTGGACAGCTGATCTCGTGCTCATTTTCCGCAGAAAACGAAGGAAAATGAGCATGATAACAACTGTCCCGAAAACACCAAAACGGCGCACACGTCATAAACAAATGCTTTACCGATAGCCACTGGTGAGACAGTTGTCGTCGTGTTTATTTTCCGCACAAATCAAAGGGAATTGAGTACTATGACAACTGTCTCAAAAACACCACAACATGCACACACAAAGACTTGACTGATAACCATTGGTAGGACAGTTGTCATCGTTCTCATTTTCTGCAGAAATCAAAGGAAAATGAGCACGATGACAACTGCACCAAAAACACCAAAACATTCGTACACATTATTGATAAATGCCTTACTGATATCCAATGATGGGACAGTTGCAATCATGTTCATTAAGGACAATGAACAAAATGACAACTGTACCAAACATGTACAGTTCCGGAAAAAAAAAAGCCTACGTTATACGGAGGAAGTTGCAGGATTAATGTATGTGACTGAACGAAAATGTTGGTATCTCGAAAATTACTGGACAGAATTGAATGAAACAAACACTGGGTTGCTTATTATGCTATCGGCTATATTTCTATACGTATTACATGTAATGGTAAGTAGCCAAATATAATTGGCCGAGCGAGCAGCACGAATTGATAACTAATAATATATCTTATAAATTACTGGATAGAATTGAATAGTAGAATAGAATAATAGTAGAATAAGAATAATAGTAGAATAATAGAATAGTAGAATAGTAGAATAGTAGAATAATAGTAGAATAAGAATAATAGTAGAATAGAATAGAATAGTAGAATAGTAGAATAGTAGAATAAGGGTAGAAATACAGTAGACAATCTAATAAGTAGTTCAGTTTTTGTTTCATGAAAATTCATCCAGTAATTTTCGAGATAACTGATTTTCTCCATGGTTGTTATAACGACCCTCAATATAACGAAAAAGTGGGTTTTTTTTACCGGAACTGTATACACATTATAGACAAACACATCATGGACGCAGCAATCAGAGGAAAATGGACACAATAACAACTGTCCCACAAGTGGATATCGGTAAAACATTTGTTAATAATGTATGTGTTTGTTTCGATGCTTATGACCGTTTCCTTTTGGCTGTGTAAGTATGGTTGAGCGGTATTTCGGCCACTGCGATGACCAAAGTGCCCTCCGTGATGTGATCGTAAGTATGACACTAACAGAAAAAAAAAAACTTGCTGAGCCACAGTGGTGAAAGCCGCGTGTTTCTATCTGCACCCACTGATTTTTTTTATTACATTTTCTTATCAGTCAAATAATTTTTGGACACCCTGCATGTTAGTATTGTACGATCCTTGCTATTTTATTATTATTGCCCTGAGAATATTGTGTAACAACTGTGTTCAACAACTGCTTAGAGACTAACTCTGTTGTCAAGTATCACAACTAAACGGAGCTAGTAGCAATAAAAGGTTCATTAGTGGCTCCACCAATGAACACACAACGGAAACGGAAGTTATAAAACTACGCGACCATTGGCTAACCAATAGAATAATGTAGTGCCCAAACATGCAACAGCTTTTTAGATGCATCCTTGTTATAGCCAACTCTAGAAAAGTCCTGAACTGTACTTTTTACAGCTTGTAAAGATTTCACCGCGTGGCAAAGAATAAACCACAGAGCTCAATTTCTACCCGAGTTTCATTCCCTTTTTGGTACAGCAGTGTTGCAGTGCTTTGCCACGTACCATTCAGCGGGATGGCCCTACACAAGCCGTATATTCAACAACCGGTGGAAATAACGAGTAGGTGTAATTCAGAGTTTGCTGATGCCAGATTTAATGGCTAAGTAAATCGCCTTCTCAACTTTTGTTACACAACACGCACGCACGGCGCAATTTAAAGGCGCCTGTTCACCCTTTCGATAGCGTCGCCCGTATTCTAAACACAGCATCCACGTTCCAGATTCTCCGACATCCAATAGGCTGATGTGGGTCACGTGATCTCGTTTAGTTATGGCGCTGCTGCGAATAGTGTTGTTCCATTTTTTATTTACCGCTATTTTCTTTATCTTACCGGAAGATTCTACGGTGCTGCATTTAGGAGTTGAAAAAGTGAAAAGGCGCCTTTAAGCGATGCAAGAGGGAAAGGAGGGAATGGGAGGTAAGACTTCTAAGAATTCAGTTTTAGTCTGTTTGTGACCCAAAATGTGTTTTTTTTTTAATAAATGGGAAAATCACTTAGTCCATCAGCCATCTGTGATGCTGCCGGACGTTCACTAATACAGTGACCTAAAAAAGACAATTTCTATAAAGTGGTGTGGAATTAAGAAGCATAAAAAAGAAGTAAAAAAAAAAAAAACAATGGTGACTTTTTACGTTTAGCACCTGGCAAGATTCTTTTATTTATGAAAGGGATCAAGGGCGGATCTAGGGGAGGTGCTGCGCCCCCACGCCCCCCTCCAAGGTAAATGAAACTTGAAAGATGTGATTTTTTTTTTTTTTTTTAGCCCAGACTACGGTTAAAATATTAGGAAACGCCCAGATGTCAAGATTAATTTCACGAAAGGCATAAAAGGCGTACATACTAAATTAGTGTTGCAACTTGTCGGAATACCGAACGGAAAAGTTTTTTTTTCCATTTTTCGGAGCTTTACGCCATCTGAAACAGATGGAGGGGGAGGAGGGAGATTGAGGTTGAATGGCGCGTCGACAGTTAAGTCATTGGCGCCAAGCTCAGTCACAGTGCAGTGGTCGGGGTTGCCACTGCACTACAAATTACAGAGATGTGAAACAACCCCCCCCCCTCCTCCCCATACATCGGTGCCTCCAGCAAAAATTTAAAAATCCCGGACAGAAGGACAAACTTATCACCCAACTGACGCGCAATGTCTCAACGGAAGATGGAAGATGAAGCAGATGGCTTGTGTAAACGAACCGTATCAATTTTGAGTATTACTTGATATTTTTGAAGGAGGGAAGCGTCTAGTAAACGGAGAGTTAAACCCGGGGATTCGAACCGGGGGAACCTCCGATCACCGCAGGGGGCCGAGCTAATATCCAGAAGATATCAGAATATATCCCATAGCTGCTGAAGGAGCCTGGTAAGGTAGTGTCCCATACTATCCTAGTAGGCACATAATGGCAGAAACTTTCCCAGGGTCCCCTTTCCCGTCTTTGATGTGCGACTAGAACAGCTTACCCAAGGAACAACGCTGAGATCTGCCACCGATCAGCTACAGAACCACAATTTTAAGCCATAATTACCAAGGACTTATTTTCAGCTTTAGGCTTTAGTTGGTGAATAAAATAGCCATAAAAATACAAAACTGATATAAAGAAGAACTAGGCCGCTACTTTACATGAGATGAATTTGAGTGCATTTGCAAAAATAAAAAAATAAAGGTGAAAACAAGTTTTCTACTGCGAAAGCATTCGGCAAGAGTTGTTTCATTAACCAAAAAGGAGAGGTTGGAAGGCGATCAGATACCACCCTAGTTCTAACCATAATGATCCACGTCATGGTGTATATATGTAATTGTAGGCTCTTGTTATCAACGCAGTTGTTTCCATGACCTGACGTATTGCATTATATTTACAACACTATAAATGCGACCAGGACAAGATAAATGCATGGGGAGTATCCCGCGTTACAACTCTCACTTCCTAGTACAATCACTGCCAAAGCCTACTGGGAGAGGAGCTGTACGTTTCGCTTCTCGGATTCGCGCCAGTTCACTCAAAATTGCTAGAATCTTATTTTATCGAAGCAACGGTAAGAGGCGTTAACTTCCCCGACCCGCACGAGAACTGGGATGAAGTCGAAGGGCAAATTTCTGCCCCGGACGGCCGTGGAAAACACAAACGAAACTCTTTCGACGTTTAAACGTCGTTTTTCAACGATGCTGCACACCAGCAGTGGTTTGCGTTGGACCATTTACGGCTAGAGTGATATTTCTCATGCGAATTATCAGTAGTAATATCACAAGAAATAATTTTTTCGATAATGTCTGTTATCAACCCCGAGTTACATTCCAAAGTTGAACAGAATAATGAGCCGAGCGGTTGCGCGATGTGTTTTTATCAACTACGGAATGTAACGAGTGGTTGATAAAATCATTGACACGTAACCTACGCTCGAGTGGCATTCGACACGAGAATATACCGTCCCCTAAGTAGTTTTACTTCCCAATGATCCATCATAAACTTACCAAAGTAGCTTAACTAACCGTAAAGCTAACGATTGTTGTAGGACGAACTAGTCATGGCGCATCAACGTAAGTAAATACGTGATTTATTTTTAATTAAAATATTTAAAGATAAAATTTTTTTTTTAATATTTTAGATGTAAATTTGATTAAAAAATATAAAAATGGTGGAGCTAAGACCATTTTTAGACGTTAGATTGAGTCGGGACCACTTTCAGATACAGATTTGATGAAAGTGGCGGACGTAAAACTAATTACTTTAGCAAAGATTACGAATGCCACTTGGCTGATTTTCCTCATTTTTTAAAAACATTTTACGAACGCTAGGCTTGTTATTTTCTTCCTTGCTTCAAAAAAAACAAAAAAACAAAAAAAACTGGCCCTGTAATGTGTGACGCAGTGACAACCCGGACCGCTGCACTGTGACTGAGGTTGGCGCTAATGACCTAGCTGTCGATGCGCCAATAAGCTTCAATCCCCCCCCCTACCCCATTTAAAAGAGGGCAATATTTCGACGTGCAGTTTTGAACTTTATTGTTCAGCATTCTTTGAAGTAAACCATCTTTTAACAAGAACACTACTGTGATCTATGAAGCTTGATTTTGTATGGTATATGTAATTGCAGTGGTGGGGATTAGCCCATAACCGCCTGAAAGAACTTTAGACCCCTTTTTTTTTGGGTTGGTTCTCGGATTCGAACCGGCCATTCTCTTGGTTTGGAGCCGACGATGCTGACAACTGGGCTGTGACTGCCCGCTTTACAAAGCTCGCGCTGGGACTTAGTTTTTCGCTGTTATACTTTGAAGGCGTACGTTCGTATCTAGGCGGTTATGGGTTAGCTGAGGGTTGAAAAAATACTTGATTGCATCCAATAATAGAGTTTAATACCGATTTCAAGGACCACGCTAGTGGTCTCCCGCCAAGTTCAATAACTGTCACACTTCATTGTAAGAAATTCATTGTTTAATTCCTGCATTGTTGTTGCTTGGCCATTAGCTTTTGGTACTTTAACAAAAACCTGGGCTAAGCGTATTTCACGATGGCGAGGATAAATACCTATGCGTCGAAACAGCTTGAAAATTGTTGGAAATGGGCAGTCTTTGTGCCCTGACAAGCAATAGTTGTACTGTGTTTCAATCATGTGCATAAACTGTATCAATGTCATAAAAGTGCGTGAAGATCGTCGATTTCAGCTGACTACTGACTACCGACTAATGATTCCGCTCATATAAAATAAATTATGCGACACATACAAATGAAATTTGGTATTCAACACTCTTTTAACACCAATACGTGCCTTTTATGGTTTGACGTTTGGGGAGGCATTAACTAAGCAGATTGCAATCATTTGTAATGCTATTTTTCCGTATGTTGGAAAAACACCACCGGTTGCCTGGTAACTGATGTTAAGGAAAAGTGGAAATTAGCCATCAGCGAAAATTATACACTAGAAATAACGTAGTTCAGTAAGCCACCTTTATGCACTTACGTTTCGTCGGAGTGGCATAAAGGTGGCTTACTGAACTATGTTATTTCTAGTGTATGATTTTCGCTGTTGGCTTATTTCCAATTTTCCTTAATATTATTTACAGCGATTGATGTCTATTTATTGGTAACTAATGTAGCAACTTGGTGGCAGCCATTTTGGCGCTGATATCACTACTTTGATTGGTTGAAACTTGGTGGGTTCTTTCATCCTTGTGGCTTTTGTTTTAGAGATACTTAATACGAAATGCAATCTGGTACAATTTACCCATCAGATCGTCATTTTACCGGATATGCAACACCCCCCCCCTCCCCCAGCAAAAGAGTTCAGTTATTGAGGAACAACCCATCCGGCTTAAGAGTCATAATCAGAACTGTAATAAACCCAGTCTTATTGCCCAATACATCCGCCCGTGTATTTCGATCTAGCCTTCAAACTTCCATCCGATCTGCCCCTTCTGCCGTCGTCGTGCAAGTAGGCTTCGCGCCATTGATTTTATGACGCGTTTCCGCTTCCGGAGTCTCGTATTGCTGCCGCCATCTTGATGAAACTCGAAGTGCAATGGAGAAGCGTCAGGAGGAGCAGAAAAGGGCGTCAGCTTGAGTTATTGCCGTTGCCCCTAGCAACCCTCCGCCCGGTGAGACGGCGGGGCTAAGCGTCTGTGACGCCCTCGTACCTCGCGCTCCAACGAACAGATGGGACTGCTTTTGGCTCCCGAAAGTGAAACATAAGAAGAATCAGGGAAAATCAGCGGAAAGGTGATTAGCGAGAAGTTATGGCGATTGCAGCTCCATCTATTTGATGGTGGCAACTGAGCGTAAAAGCATAGAAGAATGGCCATAATCAGGCCCCTACAGCAATAAATCGGGGGTATTTAGGTGGCACTAAAGAAGAAGCTTTAAGAAAGGAATGGTTGCTCCGTAAGGTCATTAAGTATTCGGCAGTACAACCCACTCCAGTATCGCCCGGTTCCGCATTTGTTTTCTTAATAATATGAAGTGCTTTGCGAACATCAGTGGAACGACGATTAGCAGTAAAATATTACGACTCTGACGCCCTCTAGTTATTGGTGGAAACTGGGCACTAACGCATGAATTAATTCACCCTATAAAAGCAAATGTATGCAACTAGTTGGCTCCACGCTGGTGTAGCGAAATACTACAGGATGCCAAACAATGATAGCGGCCCCCCCCCCCCCCCTCCCCGACCATATCCAGAGTAAACTAAGAGTGATTGGAAAAAATGAAAGTACCAATAGGTAGCCCATTTTATTGTAGGTTTAAACTCACAAGCTCAATATTCAGTGTTCAGTCCGTTGGCGTCACGAACAAATTGAAGACAGCAGGGTAGGATGACAAGAGTGACTCAAAAATCTCCGTGTTAAACTCCATTTCCCGAAGCACACCATCGATGTGTTCATCCATCCTGGTATACGACTAATTCGAGTTACTAGAGTTACAGCATCCTTTTTTCCAACATTGTCCTTCAAGATGGATCCAAAATTTTCACAGACATTCACATCCGGAGTAGGGCCACTCTTCATTACCAAAGAAACACGGAGCTTTCTCCAATGGAGTGAACACTGAATGCTTGGTTTACCCTGGGGAAGGGGGGGGGGGGGGGGGAAAAATTTTTGCCCCCCCTTAAAGGGGGGAACTAAAAAAAAAAAGGGTCCCGGCCCCCCCCCCCCTGCACTCCCCAATTATGTGGTCTGCATATTTTATCACGCTGTCTCGCTGGTGCAGGAGGTTAGCAGCCCCTTGTAGCAGGCATTGTCTGCAGCACACCACGTGTGTCTTTGACGCATGCGCACGACCGACCTCACTAAGAGAAATAAATATACATGCAGATATTCAAATGGTTTTAGTTAGGAGAACTTGGTTATGTGGCACGAGCGCACGTAAATCAAGCACACAATCAAATTTCCTACAATAGAGCGCATGCTACTTGAATGAAAGATACATCGAGCTCACAGCACCGACATGGGCCCTCTGTCCGTGCGCAATCACAACTGTTGGGGGCGATAACTTCCTAACGCCTCCACGAATCAGAAATGCCGGAAACTTACAGTCAGAAAATGAGGAAAATGAAACGCATTCGATATACGTAGGCTCGACGTGCGACATCGAATTATTTAGGTAAACTACGTAACGTAAAGCATTAACGCAATCAAACTGAGCATAGGTCAAATAATCGGCGGAACAGCTGTCAACAGAAAACGCATGGGCATTATCGGAAATATAATTAATCAGCGACCATTAATTATACCGTTAGTTATAGTCAATGAACAGCGACCATTAATTATAGTTAACATACAGCGACCTTGTAGTTAATATTTTCTTTAGGCTGTTCAAGAAACGGTTTACAATTTCATTTTCATAAGGAGCTCACAACCAATGCTTTCACTAAAGCAAGACCATAAGACAACCATACAAATCACAAATAACCCTTTCTATGTCCCAAGCGGCGACATATACAAAAAGCACGTACGGATAAAGAGGCCCATCACGTTATCGCCATGTAAAATTACTGACATCAAATCCAAAATGGCTGCCACCAAGTTTTCCGTCCCAACCCAGATCACACCTCGGTGATTGTCAGTTAAATATCAGTAATCATGGTTCGGTTCACAAACTTGGCGGCAGCCATTTTGGCTGTGATGTCGCTATACACAGCAAAAACTTGATGGATCCCTTTACCCTTACACGGTTTTTGTACGAATGCTCTTAACCTACACCAAACTCATAAAAAGTAACAAGGCCATCCGTCCCACCGACACGTAGTTCGAACGAACGATCAAGCTTTATAACAACTGCAAAGTCAATTATATTTGTTTTTGGAGAAACGAAACGACAACAGCAACAACTGTGATTTTGCAGTATAATTAGCACTTTAGCAGCTAAATTAACCATGGTTTAAGAACGATACGGAAACCTATGGTAAACCTGGACATTTGTCAACCACGCTTTAAAGGCAAGTGTAAACTAGATAAAAAACTATGTTCTAATGCAATAGTGGTTTCCATATATTATAGGTGATCTGCTACCCATATATTTTGATTACAGTACAGTTTGAATAGTTAATACTCGCATTTCAGCCATGGTTATAGCACGGTATGTTTATCAGAACGGGGAAGGGGGGGGGGGGGGAGGGAGGAGCAACGTCCGAAGTTAAGAATAAAAGTTAAAATTAAGGAAGTTATTGAAGTTCAAAGATCCTTAAAAGTTGCTTTTTTACTGTTTTAAGGTTTTAAAATTCCTGAAAATGGCCTGTTTTACAGAACTCTGAGGGAATATAATATCATCCCTTCTCCTCACTAGGCTCCTTAGCTGATTTTTTTTCTGACCGAATTTTGAATTCGAATTTTCCGCCTCTCCTACCTCATAGAACTCCTGGATGCGCTATGTAGATGCGCTATGTATCCATTTAGCCGCCAAAAAAACCAAACAACTAAACGATTAAGAAACTAAGCCATTCCCTCTTCAGCCGGGATTTAACTGCTGGT
Organism: Lithobius niger; assembly: GCA_023313725.1. Taxonomy (NCBI): domain Eukaryota; kingdom Metazoa; phylum Arthropoda; class Chilopoda; order Lithobiomorpha; family Lithobiidae; genus Lithobius; species Lithobius niger. Next base: position 12,372 of record JAHWFP010058085.1, read on the forward strand.
TAGAAAGAGAATGGCTCACTGAAATATTCCAATTAATTTTGTTAGCAGTAATTTTTTTTGTGGAACTGGGCAATTTATTAAAATAATTATTATTCATGTACGCTATAAATGTATTAAATGTGTACCAAATACGAGCCGTGGCTTCGCGGTGGAGAAAACAAGCTGTTTCAGCGACTATTTAGTCGCAACCAGTCTTCTGTACGTCCCTCCGCTTTCAACAGCGCTCTCTATTGTACAATTAACCATCATAATTTCCGCCAGTTAAAACTGTGTTTGCTTTTAGGCCTAGTTTTCACTTTAAGCGCTATTGTCAGATTTTAAGGCCTAATTTTTACTTGCCGTTTTAATTTCGTAAGTAACAGCTAACCGGAACGAAATCCTTTTGTTTTTCACGGTTGCGTGTTTTCCTGCAGTGTTTAAATGCGACAATCAAATGTTATTATTTCATTGAGTTACGTCGACAAAGCCTATTAGCTATACGGAAGCAACAATGTCTTAAAGTGTGCGCGGCCTATCTTGAGTTCGCTGCAGAACGAACACAGATAAACGATTGTACGTTTTTGGCAGCAGAGTGCCTTGTTGATATTCAAGATGGTTACAAAAACAATGGCGGCCGTCGACTAAAGCCGCCCCCTCCAGGAAGACGTAGTCGCTCGTAAAATACTTCCTGGATTCAAGATACGCCGCGCACACAATAATTTGCCGTCCTTTTTAACTAATTTGGTCGCGGTTTCTAACGGTGAACATCGTTTGTCTCTGTCTGGTATATCATCCTGTATGAAGTTGAAAAAAGCGACGGACGGACAAAGTCGTTGAAATAGTCTTCTCAGCCGTTTAAGGTACAGCTGACTAAAATAATGGTTTGCAAACTGTATACTAAGCCTTTCAAGTAAAACATGGGCACTAACCTTACATCATCGATTACCTTACCGTAACGTTACATCACATCTTCTTTAGCCGTGGTAATTAATTTCATAAAGGAATTACCGTCGAGTCACAACAAAGTGGGTGGAGTTGATTTACAGCATGAACGAAATGCGGCTATAATTCACTGAATTGGAATCGGCAATGAATGAATTATGTACGAAGTTTTACCTGCACATGCCAAGACTTAAAGAGGAATTAAATTGATTTACACTTTTTTACAATAAAAGGCCGTCTTTTTTAACGCTCTTAAAAACGAAAAAAAAAAAAAACAATTATGTTTCCGTCGATTTACAACATCACCAAACTGAACCACGACTATTTGCAGCCTTGTTCCCACGAGTATAGGTTAATTTGGAATTCGCGTAACCCCTTGATACGCTCCACGAAAACATTTGTGTGAAAGTCCCTTAACTGTTGTGTTGGGTTTGGGGGAAGCCGTCGCACATACCAACAGTCGCCACAACGGGAGGTAAAAATTAGCCTAAAAGTTAACAATTACGCCTAAAACCTAAAATTAGGCCTAAAAGCTAACACATTTTCAACCGACAATTGTGATGGTTACTAAGTTTTGACTGTATAATTCAGTGCGTAGGTGCAGTGAGTGATAGAGGTGTGCGCCTAAACATTTTCGTAAGTGGCGCAAGTTGCCAGAAGAAGAACGGCTCGACTGGGAGGTAGATATTCGCACACCGCTCTTGACTGAAGTCCCCGGATGCTACGACGGTTGGTTGTTTGTTTATTAATCTCTTTACTGCAGTTTCATTTCTCTTTATTTGTCTCTAGAAATGAGGAACTCCGAACGGTAAATATACGATTTAAGCAAACTACTCCAAATCAATCAAATAATTTTTTATTAACCGACGCATATCTTCATCATATTCCCATTTCAAATAAAAAAAAATCGGGCGGAAATGTGTTTTAAGTGCTGAAACAAAATATTGAAAACACGTAAAACGACATTAGCACGAAAACCTGATTTCCATCGCTGAATTGAAACGGAAATTGTTTTTTTTTTCATCATTTCTTTACAAATTACGTACCTCGCTCGCGCTACCTCGCTCGCTGCGGCTAAACACATAACATCAGAAACCGCAATCAGAACCTTTTCAACCTAAAGTGACGAAGGGGCGGCAACGTGAGCAAGGCAGCATATTTTGGAACATTACTTTCCGTTTTCTCAAAGTCACCTTTTCGTGCTACTCTGTATGACGGAACATGGCCGCCGCTTTAAAACGACCGGGCCGACCGTTTTACGCGGTTTAAAAACTTTTTGGAGAACTAAAAACAGGTTTGGAGAACTAAAAAAAAAACTTTCCTCCCATTTTTTAAAACCTCAATTAAGAAGATGATGAAGACCTGAGTCGGTAAGTATCAAAATTGAGTGCTTTTTCGTTGTTCGGTTAAACTGTATAATAGCCCTCCGAATCTCTTATAGACTTCGTTGTAACTACAACTCCGTTTCAACATATTCTCACCCAAATGCACCACCGTGATAAAAATGCAAATACACAGCTCACATCGTCGGCGTTTCACCTCCAATATTCCACCCGCCCCAAAACACACGCCTCACGCCCAACAGCGTTAACAGTGACTCAGTCCCTTAATACTTGTCGCGGAGCATAGGGGCACGGCACCAATGACGTCATAGGCGGAAGAAGTAACTCGCCTCGACAAGCCATCACAGATTTAGCGTTGCACATCGGCGCAGCAGGGATGAAAGGAGGAACCGGAACTCGGCGATATGTCGAGACCAGCGGGCAGACGAGGCATCAAATCACCCCTCTCCCCCCTCCCCCATAAATAAATTCACCCCACCCCAGCATCTAGTGATTATTAATACATTTTCTATTAGAAGACCCCACGCGCAGTGATGACATCATCTTGAATAATGGGAAACCATCATTAATAACTGAGGCCATGACACGGTCACATGCAGTGTCTTCATCAGGGCTAAAAAGCTGACGGCTGCAGGAAGATGAGGCAGAAAAATGAGATGTGTTTGTCTGTCTATCGTATCATCTAATTTTACACGCCCGTGCAATAATGTGATGGGTAAATTGCTACATGCCGCGGTAGTGACATTGATTGCATTAGTGCTCAGTTTGTGTTCATGTGTTCGCTGGTTTGGATTTAATACGTTTCGTTTAATCATACGATCGAATACATTAGTGATATGTACGGAGGTTGTGCTGAAAATAAACCAAAAAAAAAACGGAAATAAGGGAACGAATTCAACAAACTATTGGATAATTTCCAAAAAATGTGATATCATAAGGTCTGTTCCCATTCGGTTACGCACAGCCTTTCTTAATGGGGGGTGGGTGGAAGGGAGGGCGGGAGGTTAATGGCGCGTCGACAGCTAGTTGTTTAAGCGGGTTCGCGACATTTCAGTCCCACGAGAATTCGGTCCCAAGCTAAAAAAAATGTACAAGTTAAAAAAATAAAATGCCAGTTAAAATTTGAGCAACAACTATTACAACTATGACTTAAAAAAATAGAATCTTATGTTGAGTTCAATGCCAGTTTCTACTTTTGTTTACAACTTGAAATTTTAATTTTTTTCAAACTCCCTGGTCACTACGCCTCTGTACTAAGGACAACTTATAAAACCAAGTTCACTCTAAAAAAAATGTATGCAGTAGGGCGGGAGTTATGCAAAGAACATTGGTGCTACAAAGGGGTACGGGGAGGAGTCTAAATTCTTAGAAAACAAGGGTTAGGTAATTTGTTAACGCTCCCCAATCGTTGCTGCAATTTCAAAACTTGGGGTCCTACACGTTTCGGTGGAAGTTCTCCCCTTTGCTTCTTGAGCAATGGCCAAGGCAACGCTACTGAGCTTGGTCCGTTTGAATGGCTTTGATGGCTTACCACACAGTTGGATGACTATGACCAATCAAAGATTCTGTTCCAGCTCTCAACAGCATTGCTTGTTCGACTGGTATCTGCCATTGTTGCGTCGTTTTATAGTACTGCGTGGAGCTCAACTATACTTGGCATCTATTTACGTAAACCCTCTTGACCGAATTGTCCGGGACCGAGTTGTCCGGGTCCGAGTTGTCCGAGACCGAATTGTCATGGACCCGTTTTAGACATAACTCTTTCGGGAATTGCTTTTTCAGGTCTTAAATTTCTGGACTTTTGTTTTACTCCGAACAACTCTCAGGAAGTTACATTGAGATGTAAAAAAATTGTGTTTTCAGAATTTATCCTCATTTTACAAGTTGTCTTAAAGTGTCAATGAAAAATTTGAAGGGGTTAGGGACAAAAGAGTGAAAAAAAAGTGCACACACTACATAAAAAAGAAAAAATATATATATATATATATATATAATTCAATATATTCAGAATGATGTCCTGATCAAGTGAATCAACCCATACAACGCACAGTGTTGTGCAGATATCACGTGGCTTCTGGATACGTTTCTGATTGGTTAGGGCAAGTGGGACTATAGCGGAAGACGTTTGGCCAATCGGTGATGGGGAGTTGGGGGGGGGGAGGACAAAGAAAGAGAAACAAAAAGGGCAAAGGCAGTTCTTCATATTTATGCCATAATTTGAACGGCAAACAACACCTAGGGCGATCGTGAAAACGGATGAAGTCATTGCTAGCAGCGACATCTACCGACGGTCGCTGGAACTAGACGTTATACGACGCTGCACCTTACAGTCAAAAAAGACAATTTCGCTGGGGACGAGAGTTGGTATTGCACAACAAGATGGCGGCGCACGAACGAAGAAAATGAAGAAGCAGGAGGAGAAACGTGAACGAACGATAGAAAGACGAGAATGCCCGCGGGGCTGCCCCCGGGGGCACAATTGCGTGGGAGGCTGTTGCAGATGAAAGTTCGCAATACTCTAGATTACTAGCAAGAAGCAGCCAGTCTTATTTCTATGCTGCCGTTTGAGAAGATGAGAAGGCAAGGATGCTCCCAACCTTCGGCTTTTGGTAAAGAAAAAAAAATCAAATAAACATTGCTCTGTAGCTCAATCGTCGGGAGACCTGAATCTCATTCACGTCTCGTGTCATCCGAATTGGGTCGACGAAAAATCGACTTAAATGTAGGCAAAATCGCGTTTGGAGTTGTGAGTATGCCGCCAGTATACGATTTTTTAATACTTCAGAATTGGATTACAAACTCCAGTGATAGAATGAATTACATTTTCGACAGGATTCGTAGAATGTTGCGGAAATTCGTGAAAGCTCATCCTAAAAGCGTTTAAATTTGTAGTAATGGAGAAATCCGAACAGCTCAAAATTTGTCTACAGATGAAAGCGTAACGGGATCATAACTCCCTCAAAAAAAAAAAAAACCGCTTTTGAGAGAACAAAAACTAATTAGTGTAATGTATTATGGTTGGTAACCACAGGAAATTGAAACTAATAACCCATCTTTGTCATACCATTCTTGCTCTGGAAATGGTTTTTCAAAATCTTCCATCTTCCTGGAATAGTCCAAGTTTCAATAGCACGTAATTCCACCCTTTAAAGATAAAAGTCGACTATGCCATGCGATGATACATATAAGAGCAAAAACCACTCTAAACCTAGAAGACAACGACTTACCAGTACTCTTTTACGGCAGGGTTTTACAATCTTAGTCTAATTTCTTTGGCAGATCGAAACTAATCATCATCTTTGCTATGGTAATGGTAACTCAAAATTAGACATCTTCCAGGATTATTCCAAGTTCAGAATCACGTACTTCCTATTTTTACCGATAAAACTAAACTATGTCAAACTATAAAAATCATTCTGTATAGAAGACAAAGACTTTGCAATTCTTTTCTTGACAGTCTTTTACCATTCTAGACTTAGCAATATTCTTTTCCGGACAGTCTCTTACCATTCTAGACTTAGCAATAGTCTTTTCGTGACAGTCTTTTACCATTCTAGACTTAGCAATATTCTTTTCCTGACAGTATCTTACCATTCTAGACTTAGCAATAGTCTTTTCGTGACAGTCTTTTACC
>JAHWFP010058086.1:0-17238 GCA_023313725.1 Lithobius niger
AACCCCCCCCCCCCCCCCCGTGCACACTACTGTTCACCAGTATGAAAATTTTACGGATTGGTCAACTGACAGACTATGTTGTTGCAACACTGAACAACTATTATAGCCATATGTTCAACAAGCAGGGGCAGCGACTACCTTGTCGTAACCGGTCTTGTGTCCACTTTCGTCACTTTCGCTTCATACTTCCTTTTTTTTTTAATTCATTCTAACTATTTTTGGACGCTGTATCTAATAGTGAAAACAGTTTGTCTTTCTCTGGTACCGTTCGATAGGTGATGAGCTCACTTGTCGCTCACTTCCTAACAATGAACTTATCAGGTGCACCACTATGAAAACCAAGAATTTCATAAAGAAATACATAAACTGCTTATGCAAAAAAACGCAACATTATTATTTTCATAGACCAAAGACAAAGCTATCTATTGGGTGGTTCCGATGGGCGGGTTGTTATTGTCAGTTTCGTGTGGTTTTGTTGTTATTGTCAGTTAGGTTAGGTTAGGTAAGTTTAGGGTTTGGCATTTCATACTGGGGTAGTTAATTGGTTAGGTTGTGTTAATGAAATGATGATTTAACGAGTTACCGCAATTTGGGATCAATTTGTAGTGCCTTCGGCGAAAATTAAAGGTAGGTTTTTTCCTCTTTTTTTTTTGAATTTCGGGCCATGTGCGTAAAGGGAACATGGGATGAAAACGGGCTCTCGTCCGATTTTTTTTTTAATGGACTAAGAATTACCTGCTGAGTAATGTTTTCCTCTTCCATTTTTGGGGCAAACGCACCATTTGGCCGTGCTGAAGGTCCAAACTTAGCACCGCGCCACGCCAGAAAGCATGAAACTGGGCGAAAGTCCGGCAGGTAAAACGCCAAACCCCAACCAGTTCATTACCTCAAGTGAAATGCCGAAGCCGGTTCCTAACCTAACCGACAATAACAACAAAACCACACGAAACTGACAATAACAACCCACCTATCGGAACTGCTTACGGGAAAAAAATATCAGCTGAGAACATGGGAAGAAAACGGCCTCTCGTCCGTCAGCGTAAAGAGTGCGGCTTTCAATAATTTCTGACGGCCTAACGAAGCCTTTGCCCCAAAAATTTTATGCGAAAATGTTGTTCAGTTGATCATTTTACGTCATTCTAGCCCAACGAGAGATCAATCGGCGCGAAAAGTAAACTTGTTCCCTCTATTATTTATTTTACTATCAAAAGTGTTCGTGGAATGAATTTATAATTCTGCCTTTATTCCGTTAGCTACGCACCTAGTATGCCCTATCCCATTGTCTCACATGTTTGTCGAATTGATTATAGTACAACAAACGGTTACACTAAATAATCGATTATACAATAATTACCTGATTAACAGGACCCACATAACTACACGAATTGCCAATACGCATAGAATCCTAGGATGCCTTCTCGGCGAACCGTAAAGTAGCCACCATTTTTTCCCCAATGGTTTGCCAATAGCCCAACAACAGATAGAATTCCATTTTCCGTGCTTGTTGTCAAAACCTGAAATAAGCTGGGTCATTTCCGGTTCAACTTTTTTTTCATACAGCAACATAATTGGCAAAAATTTTTAGTCAAGAACCTACAACCCTTCATATGCAAACGATTTAGTTACAAACTGTTCAATAGCAACGCCTACATTTTGCTGGCACGTCTTCTAATCGAAATCATGAAAAATCGACTAATATTTCAGTCACTTCCGGCCATACGCTAAAGGTGATAGGCATGACCCGTTCAAATAAACGACTGGAGTGGGACGTGACGTCATTAAACAATAGCTCACGACGCAAGCCCCTTTTTCTCCCCGACTGTATTTCAATAACTGCTTTAGGCATTACATGCATAAGCAGTTAAAAAATGAACAGAAAAGAAACAGCAAAACAATCGAACAAAAACACAGCTAAAGATTTGGTATACGTAAGCCTTTATGTTTCACTTGTATTTATAATATAAAAAAGCCTAAAAGTGCAAAACTAAAAGCAAAACAACGTTTCGGAATCAACCCTTCCGTCTTCACTTTTCCGTTAAATTAAAAACAGCAACTTAGTTCCGGTAGCGCAGTGGTTAGAGCTCCCGGCCAGTAAACTGGAAATCATAGGTTCGAGTCCCAGTCGGCGCAGTTGTCTTTTTCTTTCTTTCTCAGACTAGTGTATTGTGTATCCTCACAAGGACAGTCTTTAATGCAGACTGCTTGCTTCGTTTACCCTTTACCTTGTGATTTCTTCTTTTTTTAAAAACATAGCAAAACATAGCACTTATATTTCACTGAGATGACGTGATCGGGACTCGAACCAACGATCTCGGGATCACTGCACAGACAACCCTGTCGTCTTAACCATCTCTCCTCACTCCGGTCTTCATAACATAAGTTTACCCAAATTGGTGAATGTTAGATTTAATTTGACTGCCCGTTGCCAATACCTGAAAGGCCCATTCGGAATACTGGGTGGGCGTTTGCAACGTCAAATTAGTTTTTTCTTACCCCACTTAGTTCGTCACTTTCATTGCAAATTTTGAGTGGTGGTAATATTGTTGCGGCAAGCTACGCTATTGCGGTTTTTTGTTGTTTTTTTTGTTGTTGTCGTTGCACATAATGTTAAAGTCGCAGCTGTGGTTCTTAATGTTGAAACGAAGTAAAGACGACAAAACGCTCCGTTATTTACGTGTTCGTAATACTAATCTAGTTATTAATGTTAATGCTTACGATATTTATCTTGTTTATCCATTTTATACCCGTGCATGGATGTAGATCTTATCGTTGCATGCTCAAAAAATGTAGTTTTTATTCGTGTCCGTTTTTTTTTGGTCAAGGCTTTCTTAATGCAAATTTGTTCCCCCCTACTGTGTGACCGTGTTGACACTAGTACACGGTCGTATCAACAGTACTCTTTATTTTTTTTTCTTGTTTTCTTTTTCGAGTCGCGACCCCCCATTCATCTTTATAAAGTTACGCCGTCTGTTGCCTTGAAAAAATATTGTGATTTTTTTTTTTTAAACCTTGGAGGAAAACACTGCGTGCCGTAAGGTAGCCAAGCAGACCTTACTATCATATTCGAAGAAAAATATAAAAAATATGCAGATCCGTCTGGTCGTAACCTTCTTTCAAAATTTTACCGAAAAAAGAAGCTTATTAAAATGCACGTGAAAATACAAAGATCGCAATTAAAAGCAAAGAATGACAACTCTCATATACCAATGTCATGGAACACTACAAAAAGTTTAAAAAAAAATTAAAGAAACATCCGGCCTGCCTTATAACAGCCACGCGCAGTCATGTGTCCACGCGCTGCCGTCGCGAGATTCGGCGTAGTAATACTACGACGTCATTTCCGCCCTCGTCTTCTCGTGATCGCGTGAACGACGTCTGGCCTAGCAAACGAATTGTGGTCACGTGACAGCATTGACGCAGAAACTGTGTCGTCACAACCGGAAACAATGAAACGTCATTGTTATTGTAGGCGCGCAAAGGATCATATAAGAGCGGGACGCAGTAAATAACGCTACCAATATTCAACAGAAAATCTCCAAGACGCCACATTTTAAAACGGTTTTTTAGCTAGGGATTGACTAACGGTAAGTAAGTAAGACTTTGGGGCCGTACTTGATGTGAGGTATCGAGAAAAACGGCGTTGGGAGGAATGGCCTCTCCATCGCTCGCCATAATTGCACGAGCACAGGTAAATCGCCCAATCCATGCAGAATGGCCAAACACCTGACGTGGAAAATGCTCGGTAGGTAAAATATCAGGCGTTTATAAGTTAAGGAACTTATAAACGCCTGATATTTTACTTACCAGTCTGTCGTTCATAACCATATCATGTTGCGAGTTTAATTCCGGATTTCAACGTTGGAATTGTACCACCCCAGCAAGGTTATGCTGATAACGTCATTTGTGAAATCTGCCAAGGCCGAAGTCCACATGACGTCAAATTGTAATGCGCCATTGTCACTCCAAAATTAATACTCATTGTTAGTTAAATAATCCTATTTGATCAATTGTTGTAACAATACATAGCTATGATTTGTCTGTACATAATGCTTGACGTCAATTGTAACGGCTCGAGCTCTCTTGGTCTTCTGCCGGTGCTCCCAACAATTAGGTATTAACCTAAAATTCCATTCGCCACCAACTCTCCAACTCCCTGCATCCAAAGGTAATTTCGGCCCTATAATTAGAATTTTTCCCAATCTCCCCAATCTCCGAACTTAAATTCAAACCTGACCAGTGTGACCAACCCTGTTGCTAGCACTGCAACCCCGAAGCTACTTAGTTTAGCAGTCAACGTATGAAATAGCCCGAAACTAACTAATCCAAATTTTCCCAAGTAAGCCTAATGCCGCTGACATTCCATTTAAGGCCCTAAGCCAAGGTTAGTGTCGCCCTTGAACTTCTGGCGAGTCTGAGCACACGATTGCTCATATTTAACATTAAACGAACACCAAAACTGAACCACGATTACCAGCTTTGTTCCATCTGTTAAGGTTAATTTGGAATTCCCGCAACCCCTTGACAAGCGCCACGGCACCTTTTCAAGCAAGTCTCTTAACTGTGGGATTGGCATTGGGGCAGCTCTCACACGTACTAAAAACCCCTACAGTTAATTTGGTGCATCAGCCGGGAATCGAACCCGGGTCGCCCGCGTGGCAGGCGAGCATTCTACCTAAAAGAAATACATGAAAGAATTATTTTGTCCCTGTAATCAATAAAATTGGATGGTATGAGTTTAAACACCCCAACCCCACATCCATCTAAACGTACATTTCCCCCAGTTGTCTTTTCTGTACGGCTTAGTTTTGCAACATTTCTTCAGACACGTATAAATGTTGCAAAGGCATTCATTATCCTATTTCTTCTCGTGAGAAACGGTTATGCTACATTCACGCTAACCTATGTAAATATCGCAAAAGCTATTCCGTGCAGGATGCTCGAACGTAGTGAGAATATAGTATGTCCTTTTACGCTACAGCTAGTAAGGTCGCGTTTAAGCAATGGCAGTTTTCTCGCTTACTAGTTTTTACTTGGTTAATAATAAATCTGCTGGCTGCTTCTCGCCTTTACCGGAGAATGAGACTTTTCGAGTTGTCTATACGTAGTAACCATGTCAACAACGTGGACGCAAATATTCGGCTTGTGCCTCGCGACCCGACCGACGTACGATGCGTGCAACATGACAGCGTGGATTTATGACAACAAGAAAGCAGTTTTTGCTGCAGTACAAAACGACGAACTGATTTCTGAACGCCGGCATTCGATGGTTTGTCTTCAATTCGATGACCCGCGAAATGAATGCCATGTTGGTTTTTGAATTCTCGCTGCGAGCAGCTGCTTATTCTACCGTCTTCTGGTCACTGCGAGGAGCTGTGCTTTGTCCGAGAATAGCAAATTTTGGAAATAGCGTGAAATGACAACAATGTTGCAGCAATGTTTAAAATTATTGTTGCATGTTATTGTTTATTCGTATTGTTATTTATAATGCATTTAGTTTGTTATGTATTGCCGCATTTATTCAGTAGAAACGGGAAACTAATCGTAAATAAATAACGGTTGACTAGCAAATAGCGTTCGGCGAGCGAGAAGGCTTTGTTCCGTAAACACGCCCTAATGTTCCCATATTTTAACTTCCTCTTTCCCACAATACAACTCGCCTACCCGTTGTTATAAATGTAGTGCTTTTCACAGTCTGCCACACTTCGAACCTCCGTTAGCAGGTGAGAGGTTTGGATCTTTTTTTTTTGTACATACCAATTGTACATACCGGTAAACATTCGCCTTGTAAGGTCAATTTTAACTTTTTAACTTTATGTAGTGTTCGTTGACATTGACATGAAGTTGTTATTCCTTGCTCCTACGAGCACTTGAGGACGCGATGAAGTGAATCCCGAAACGTTGTACGACCTTCGTATTTTTACGTGTGAGTATTAGGCTTTTCCCCCTTTAAATCCTACCATTGCTACGCTATGATACGTCCCTCCCACTATGATATTTCCCTCTTCACTGGACAGGACGATTATATCGTAAGGCTTCATTTCCGTGTCGTTAGTCACTGGTTGGCTGGCAATCCTGCCTGTAGGCATCGTGTTTTTTTTTTTTAAAGAAAATTTTATATTTAGTTGTTGGTTGACAATGCTGCCGAATGTTGGCATTATGGAGTCATACCAACCACTTTTAACTTCGTTATCCCAATGTTGGCTAATTACCCTCAGCAAGGTTGGGTGATAAACACTGGCCCAACATGGCGCCTGTACGTTGGCTCCACCATTGGCCAATGTGACAAAATAACGTTGGTCCAACCGTTGGTTGCCAACATTGGATCAATGTTTAAAGAGTTGGCACTGTGATGTTGGCACAACATAGCAACACAAATTTTGCCAACGTTGGACCAATACGTTGGGTCGCCCATTGGCCAATGTGACAAAATAATGTTGGGCCAACCGTCGGATGCCACCATTGGACCAACGTTTAAATGTTGGCGCTGTGATGTTGGGCCAACCATTGGCCAATTGATCAATGCTACTTGGGTTTTAGTAAAACATGAAATGAGCCAAAGCAAGGGCCACATGAGGAAAAGCGTGTAAGGACTCGACGGAGTACTGATAATATTGTCGCATGTTCCTTCTCTCGTTCTGGGCACGACCTCATACGGTCAATTGTGGGAAGACTGGTCGTAACCATTTTATGGGGGGCGTTAAAAATGCGGGGTAGGCTATAGGTTTTAACCTCATACAGAAGGTGCTAAAAATATGCCACTCGTGCTGCGATTATTCCAGGCACACGGCAACTCCGCTTGCAACAGCGTCCCACGACCGCCGTTGAAGCGAGGAAGGAGATGCTTCTTCAAGCCAAGGCCGACTGGGATAGAAATCGCGTGCCTCGTCTCCTGACTAGACGCCAATATGAAGCCTTTTATGTGTTGGTAAAATAAGATTGTGGCGGTGTTGAATCAACTGGCCCGGAGCTGGGAAACGATACCCACAGCTTCTCTCGGACGAAATACAAAGTGATGGTTCCAGCACATTCCCACGATGTTTTTACAAGCTCATGGCCAAACAAAGCCCTGACCTGTACTAAGGCCGCTAAAAGTTAATTAAGTGGTTCTCAGGAGTGCACGCATGGATTTTTTTTTTCATTCATAGCGAATGAAACGTTTTTTTTTTTATGGAATTGTCTAAAAGCAAAGTTCCGTTCACGCGTCAGCACTTTCACCTACCATTTCCCGGAGCCGATGACCACATCAGGTCTTTGCTCCATTCACATGATCGCCTAGCAACGAATATAAGGATCGTTCAGAGGCATGTAACAAAAAAAATTTGGATCTAAAAAATGACTTTTTTTTATCAAATGAGCAACTTTTGCACGCTGATTTCTGGCATTAAAACATAGATATTGGGTTCCACAACAAAATGTAAGCTACTGATTTCGTTTTGTTTGGTAAAAAAAAAAAAAAAAAAGCCATCGCCCGCATCTGAAAAATCAAGAATAAAACGTAAAAAAAAAAACACCGCCCCGAGAACGTCTAATTTTTAGTACTACTCCTGAGAACCACTTAATTAATTTTTAGCGGCGTAACCCAAATACCGCCAGATAACGGCTAAACTAAACCAAACTGAGCAAGTAAGTATAAGCCCCAGAATAAGCCAAATAAAATTAAAGTAAAACATTGACTCGAGTTACTACGAACTGACGCCGAATGATCGGATAAGACCCAAACTGAGCGAAATAAGAGGGGGACGTCTGAATCACATAAACTAGAGCGGACGGATCCTGGGCAAAGCGGACATGTTACACGTCCCCCCCCCCTCGTCTCCCTGTCTACCAAATATCCCCCGCGCGCGTTCCTCACGCAATAAAGAGGAGAATAATTAAAAATAAAAAGTCAACCTAGCTTTACTAAAAAATTGCATTTTAGAACAATATTTTTCCCTCCTGAATCAGATTTTTAACGCCCTGTTATCTCTGGCCGGCCCGGTCTTCTCTGGGGGTTTTTCGTCTGTCACGAATCGGGCGAGCGGGAATCACCTTCAACGTGTGAGTTTCAGCGAAGACTGACTGTGTATTGGTCGCGCTTGCAGCAGCTCAAAGCGAGACAGGAGGGAATTCGCTCAGCGCTCGCTGGGATAGCTCCTGCCATCTAGTGACAAGACCACGTACTAATTATTGCTCTTGTCAGTTCTGCTGTGATAACCGGTAATAGCTGCAACGCTTATGGACAGACGCGACGAAATTTTCACCATGTGAAATTTGTGTCACCTGAATTAAAGGGGTATGGCCACCGAATGACAAGCTATACAGCATCTGTCGCCATTTGCCGCTGTCTTACTTTCAACAGGCGAAGGAACAGACAAATCAATTTCTTTTTTCACAATAAATCAGCTACGCGCCTCCTTAATTACTGAGTGTAAAGTTTGTGCGCCCATGTGCACCAGGAAGCAAGCGGTAAAGGCAAGCCTAACGACATCACGGGCGTTTTTTTCTACATATCGACCATTCTGAAACGCAGGTTTGAACCGGTAGATGGGCGCCATCTCCTGACAGTGATATCGTTAACCTTGCCCACTTGCTTCTTGGTGCACGTGGACGCACCAACTTTACAATCAACAAATAAGGAGGCACGTGACTAGTTGCACAAAAATTAATTTCTTTGTGCATTCCTTCGCTTAAAATCAAGTGCAGCAACTCCCTAGTCGCAACAGGTCTTCTGCACATTTCTGCCACTTTCGGAAATCTGTATAGGGGGCACACCTTTATCACGTACTGCAACAACGATCTTTATTACACAATCTAAAAGTAGTAGCCATCACAACCACCGGTTTAAAACATGTTAGATTTTAGGCCTAGTTTTAGATTTTAGGCGTAATTGTCTGTTTTTAGGCCTAATTTTTTTTTGTTTACCTGCTGTTTTCATCTCATAGGTAGCTGATAACGGAGAAATGGGTCGAAGGTAGGCCTATTCATCCAAGCAACACGGTGTCGAGATATTTTAATGAAGCTGTGTGTGTCGTTAACGAAATCCTTTTGTTTTTACGACTGCGTGTCTTCCTGTAGTGATTAAATAAGACGATCAAATGTTATTATTTCATTGAGTTAAGTCGAGAAACCTTATTAGCTATATGGAAGCAACGTGCCGTGTTTTTTCTAAACTAATTTGTTGTTGTTGACGCTAAATGTAATGGTTAAATCCGACGGACAAGGTCGTTGTTATAATCTTCTCAGTCGTTTCAGAGACTAGAACGGTTTGGAATTCTTAGAAACCTAATTTAATAGGAAAGAGTAAGAGGGGGGATCATTGGGAGTATTTATTACATCATTCCTTCTCCTGACCCGTGATACGAACCGAAAAGTTATATATTTCTCCTTTACTTTTTTCTGCGTTTATTTCGTTAAGTGGTTTCTTCTCGTCTTCCGGTAATGCAAAAAAGCGCGATATTTTTATTTATTTATTTGTTCATTATACTACTTTGCTAATCGTTTGCATCCAGTTAAGTACGTCGTTTGTATGGTTTCAAGCAATTGGCCATTTATAACAATTTAACGGCTGGTCAAAGGGTGAGACCTTGAATGCAAACAGTCTCATCAAGCAGAATCGGATATCTGCAGGGCGCCCTATTGTTTTATGTAGGGCGTGACGAACCAAGAGAAGGTAATCGGGCGCCACAAAAGTAATATGGGTTCGCAGAATTTCGCTGGAAGTGGAGTGGCACAAACACACACAATTTTCTCCTAATTTTCTTGATAAATTTAACAATATTCGCATGAAAATCTTCACTCGTACATTTTTAGTTGCATTTCGCCAGGAACAAAACTCATAAATTCGGTTTGCGTGTTCGAGCATTTATTAAAGAATATCAAGAAAATTGTACGAGTTAATAAATAAACAAAAAAAAAATGTAATGACATACATATAATAAAACAATAAAAAAAAATACAATTGGTGCTTCGCTGTAAGGCTTTTGTTGTGCAGGGAAGATGGCATTGTGGTAACAAAATAATTAAAGCAGATTCAGTCCATTTTATTAAGCGAGGGAAGATAAGAGAAATTAGAACTTTTCAAGGCTCCTGCTGTTTAAGGTATTTCCGTTCAAAGAAGTTTCTGTAACGTGTAAAAACTAGTAGTATTTTTATTACATAATCTTGATAGGCAAAGCAACAACCGTTAGAACAGGCACGTGTACGGTCACCGAAAAGTGGACACTTTTGCAGGGGCAACAAAAAGTTGTTCTGTTAATCACATCAGTCTGTCCACATGATGAAACAACCAACCATTGGCTGAGGTGATACTAAACGCACCACTTTCCTGTAGAAAGTAATACAGAAGACTGCACAGCAGTGAAGTCAATATTTCCACTGTGTATCTCTAACTGTTGCTGTATTATACACAAATGGTGCTTCCCTGTTAGAGCTGTGTGTTTTGCAGGGCAATAATATAAATAAAGCAGATTTATTCCTTTTTATTAAGCGAGGAAGAGAAGTAGAATTGAAATAAATAAAATGAAATAGTGACTCCGCTGGGTTTATTTCCAGCACAAGGAGCTCCTGGGAATAGCGGAAGAATAAGTAAAATGGAATACGGGAGAATTTAAAAAAAAAAAATGGTTTACTAGTCCATTTTAGTTATTCTCTGCACCCTCCCCTTCGTCTCAAGGGCTCCTTGTGTCTGAAATAAACTCAACAGAGTCATTAACCATTTTAGTTATTCTCTGCACCTACCCCTTCGTCTCAAGGGCTCCTTGTGTTTGAAATAAACTCAACAGAGTCATTAACCATTTTAGTTATTCTCTGCACCTACCCCTTCGTCTCAAGGGCTCCTTGTGTTTGAAATAAACTCAACAGAGTCATTAATCATTTTAGTTATTCTCTGCACCTACCCCTTCGTCTCAAGGGCTCCTTTTTTTCAAATAAACTCAACAAAGTCACTATCCATTTTAGTTATTCTCTGCACCTTCCCTTCGTCTTAAGGGCTCCTTGTGTTGAAATAAACTCAATAAAGTCACTATCCATTTTAGTTATTCTCTGCACCTTCCCTTCGTCTTTAGGGCTCCTTGTGTTTGAAATAAACTCAACACTCACTACTCCGTTCAGCATTGTGAGTTGAGCGTTCTGTTCTCTTTCTTGTTAATAGTTTTGCAGCATTTTTTTTTTGTGTTTTATTGTAAAATATCACGTTTATATTACTTTTCTAGAGGTTTTCTTTGAGAATTGGTATTGTATGTAGTTGTTCTCTGCATTTCATTAATATTTTTTATTTTTTTTTCTTGATTTCGCTATTATTTTTGGAGCCAAAGTTTTGTTTTCACTGGCAAGAATCAGCTCTTGTGGCGCGAGAGGAAGCCTCTTTCAATTGATTTTGCTACTTGAACTGAATAAATAAAATTGCTTAAGTGTTGTTTGTCTAAAGACGGGAAAGCCAAAGGTTCACAAGAAATAACGAAATACAGATGCAAACCTATTTACTTTGCCTTTTGGACGTATATGTCAGACTGCCTAAGCGGGGAATCGAACCCAGGATCTTTGAAACCAAAGGGCAAGGTCCTACTACTGAGCCAGACTGACACGGCCAAAAGGAAACGTCCATATCATATATATATAACGAATGGAACACTTCAACGTGAAAAAATGATTAAAGACGGGAAAGCCAAAGGCTCACAAGAACTAACGAAATACAGATGCAAACCTATTTACGTTGCCTTTTGGACAAAGGAGACCATGCAAGGGCTCCTTTCACGTTTAAGTGTTCCAATCGTTGCACTTGGAGGATGGCGCGGCAAATAAGCGTCCCTCCAGTGGGAAAGTGTTTGTTTCCTTTTGGCCGTGTCAGTCTGGCTCAGCGGTCGGACCTTGTCCTTTGGTTTCAAAGGTCCTGGGTTCGATTCCCCGCTTAGGCAGTCTGACATATAAGTCCAAAAGGCAACGTAAATAGGTTTGCATCTGTAAGTCGAAAAGGCAACGTAAATAGGTTTGCATCTGGATTTTGTTGTTTGTCTACGTAGGCTATTAATTTATTGTCGGATCTGCTAAGTGGCCCCAAATTTCGCTTTGCTTTCCCTCCCTTGTATAGCTGGTTGCTGGTTCCCGGATGCGCGATCGAAATACTTGGCAGCATGAATTGAAAGGGGTAGCCGCCCCCCCCCCCTTTGCGGCCACTTCGCAGTTCCGCCAATAAATCAATAGCCTACGTGCACAACCACCAAAATCCAGCCGCCCCCCACCCCGCATTCCCTGCCATTGTATGGTCTGAATCTGCTCCCTCCCCATTCCTGCTCCCCTCTCCTGAAACCACTGGTGTTTGGTCTTCTTAGGGAAGCAAATAACGTTTTCAATGGAGGGCATCACTCTTATTCTCAGTGTGGCTGAACTGCCTGTTTCTCTGTTTTGATACCAAACGCTATAAGCCCGTAACAACGGTCATATATGCAGTGATTGTTACTCCCAGTTTTGAAACCAATCAACTCTGCTCTAATAGCCAGCATTATTGAAGCAATGTTTGTTCAGAGCACATCCGTTCACAATGTCGACCGCTCGTCCTTTTTCTTTGCTACCGTGCCTAGAATGGACCTGATCCCTTTTGCAAGAATGAACCTGCGGACCCTCTTTCATTATAGTGCACGATGTCATGAATGTATACAACATATATAATATATATCAGCAATCAATCAAATCACCAATGAAAAAGGTTTAACAGTTTTAAGTACTACTGCTGCAGTTCGAAGTTAAGGACCTTTGCCTCAGCAGTGCAACTGGTTGAGCAGTAAGCCCCAGTTGGGTAGCTGTCCTTTCTTTGCTTCCTGTGATTTGTGTATACTGTAATTTTACCATGCCAGTATTTAATGCCGATTGTCTGCTTGGTTAACCTTTGTGAATTATTGTATTTTATTAAACATGTCGCTGTTGGTAGGCACCCTAATCAGGCGATAGGCATCCGTGGTCATGGTGATAAACGTACTTGTTAAGAGTAGCACAACGCCATTAGCTGAAACGTCTATAAAATAGGTTTCCCGTTTCCCAAAACAGAGAAAAAAAAGAAATCTATTCTCCGCGAAATCAGCTGCAGCGAAAGGAGAATGAGTCTTGCCTCGTCCTGGGAGTGGCGTACCTTGCAGATACCCGAACGTCTCCGGCAACCAGCGAGTCTCCCAAGTTTCTCATTACTATTCACGGATGCTTTTACTATACTTGGCCTTACAAGCGAGAAAAAGAATGTTTGCAGCGTTGTCTTTACCTTTGACACGTACAACAGCACTCACCTTGACTCTCCATCGAGTTACTTGTGCTATAGAAGGTCCTTTACGACCCCCCACAAAATGACGAAAGAGTGTTACGTCTTGGCCATCACTAAACCCCAACGTCGTCGTCCCTGAAAGAAATGTTTGTGTGAATGATCTGAAACAAAACCCACAAGGGTGAAAGAACCCTCCAAGTTTCAGCCACTCAAAGTAATGGTAGCAGAGCAAAAATGGCTGCCACCAAGTTGCCGCAGTAGTTGCCAAGCTAATCCCACCGATTACTATACCAAAGGTAAATAAAAACCTGACCATTGCTACAATCGGCAGCAATGGTCATGTTTTTCATTTAACCTCTGAAGTAATAGCCAGTAAAAATAGCTTGGCAACTAATGTAGCAACTTGGTGGCAGCCATTTTTGTTCTGATATCACTACTTTGATTGGCTGAAACTTGGCGGGTTCTTTCGCGTGCGTGGGTTTTGTTTCCGATATCACTTCTTTTGGAGTTTTTTTTGTTTTTGTTTTTATGGCATCTTAGTTTTGCCAATGTTCAGTTATCTACTGTCTCGCCGAGTTTGGTCAAGTTAGTAAACTAAACGAAAAGCCTACATCCACACACAAAAGTCTTAAAAAAATAAAAACAATACAAAAAAAAAGGTCCAGCTTATTATTATTATAAAATGCTACAAAATAAAATGTTAACAACGTGTAAATCTGAGGGATGAAGTTCACTTGAATAAGGCTTTTCGTGCCTGCCTTTTTGTGTTTTGTGTATGTGTGCCACTTTCGGGGACGATAACT
Source organism: Lithobius niger (assembly GCA_023313725.1). Lineage (NCBI taxonomy): Eukaryota > Metazoa > Arthropoda > Chilopoda > Lithobiomorpha > Lithobiidae > Lithobius > Lithobius niger. Next base: position 14,029 of record JAHWFP010058086.1, read on the forward strand.
TTTGCAGTTTTTCTTTTATTTACTAAGTTTTGCCAAAACTTGAAAGTGTTGGCATCCTGTAGATACTGCCAGCCAGTACTACTCCAGGAAAAAAAATATTTTGGTGGTTTTGTTGAGAGGGAAAAACGAAAATAAGAGTTGAAATGTCTGGTTTTTGGGTTAATGATAATTGAAGATACCGTTTTGGGATTTTCATAGCTTAATGTCTTCTGCAGTAGTTTGCAGAGTAAAAAAAAACAGTATGCCAGCAAAAAAACCTTCCTAGTTAAGGAACATGAGAATTTAATAGGCTATTGTTGCATGCTAAAATTTAACTTTTTTAGCTGAACAAAATAACGAAAATTGTCATTTTAAGCCTTTCAAAGGCAATAAAATTACGAAATTTAATTAATTCACAGGGCTCCGGAGCGCTTAGAACACACCTTTCCCTGACAAGACCCCTTAGTGAATTTCTTGTCACCATTTTGAATTTCAATTTCGTTTGCCCGTCCACAGGGCCGACCTTCTCCCCCCCCCCTAATGGCTGTGAAGAGTCCCCCCCTTCCCCCCCAAAAAACAAAGATATTTGCATTGTGAATGTGAAAATTGTGTTCTTTATTGCTGTGGTTTTAGTTGGAGGGGGGAAGGGGGTTCGAATATTGTTCGGGGGGGACAGCGCCTTTCTGAAGCCATAGAGGGAAGGGGGGGGCAAGGATTTCTGAACCCTCTCGAGGAGGGGTCAAACATTTTTTTAGGCCCATGCAAGGGGTCACACAAAAAAAAAACACTGGCCAAGCTGGAGGAAAAATTCATTTTTTGACCTCAAAATAGCACTTTCAGCATTCAGAATTTCTAAAAACTCCCCAGCTTCTGCCATCATGTTCGTTTTTGTAAGATTTTGACGTTATTATTTCTAGTGTCATCCGGTTAACCGCTCTTTAAAACCTCTTTCTACAAGAGTTTTCAAACTATGCGGTATTTTCATGTTGCATGTGTTGATGTTGTGGACAGTGGTGTAACTATTGGGAGGGCAAAGGGGCGATTCGCCCCCTCTGTGAGATTTTGAAACCTTATTCGGCAAATTGGCCAAGTCACTTTTTCCATAGCTGAAAAATTATTTACCGTCAGATGGCTGCATTTTGCGGTCAAAGACGCAACTTTCATCTTAGCTAATTTATACTTCTACTGTTTCTCCTTTAAATCACTAAAGTAACCAGGTAACAAATGGAGAAATATGAAAATCAGTAAAGATAAACAGTAAGAATTACAAACTCCATATTTTGCTTAAAATTCCCAACAAAGTATCAGTGTTTAAAAAATAAGTATGTAGTGTGAAAACTAAATGACTTACATTACACAATTTTTTTTTTATGCGTATAATGCAGTCAGCAAAGCTGGTTTTATAAAAATGTTTTCAACGGCACTTTACAAGGCCAGAAAATGTGGGAAAATGGCAAAAATGCATCAGATTCCGGGGCTCTTATTCGGTTCTCCCTCTACACCATTCGGCTAAATACCTAGTGTTTCCCCCTCAGTACAAAACCCTAGTTACGCTACTGGTTGTGGAGGGCACGGGCACGCTGACCCGAACAGCCTTAGTAGTGCCAATATGCATTCCTTACATCAAAACAGAGGCGTAACTTCAAAATTGGGGCCCGGCGGCAGCAGTAAAGAGGAGACCGCCCCCCCCCCCCCCACCGCCTTCGTAAAAAAAAAAAAAATGTTATTTTTTCAACACAAGGCGAAAGCTCAGTGGAGGCTTCCTTCCTTCATAAAAAAATTGAAGTTTTTGCCACACAAGGCGAGAGCCGTCGAGTCCCCTCATAAAAATATTTGCAGATTTTCCCACATAAGGTGAGAGCCCAGCGGAGCACCCCCTCCTTCTTAAAAAAAAAACAAAATTAAGTTTTACAACACAAGATACTTTTTTCACGGAACTATAGCATTTGCGGTTACTAACAAATTTTTAATTGGAGCCGGTGAGGGGGGAGGGGGGGGGACCAAAGTCGGTGGGTCTGGAAGCGGCTGCCTCCTCTATCTCACTGTAGTTGCGCCAGTGTATCAAAAGTTATTCTATCCTCAGGAATCATGAATCTTGGTCGAAAGGTGACTTAAAGAATACTTTTTTTAATGTTTTCAAGAACATACCTTTAAGCCACTGGCTAGTTTTCCCCAGAATTGAGAAAACCTGCCGATGCGAAATGCTATTTTCAAGAGCGTCATAAAGGAGACGACAACAGAGTGTCCATGATCAGTGACGAATCTAGACTGGAGGGCGTGATGAGTTCCGCACAATACCAGAGGGGCACCGAGCCAGCCGCCACTAGAGAGCCATGGCGGCGCCAGAACGTCCCAAATTGGGGTGTGGGGGCTTCACCCCAACCCACCACTTGATCCGCCACTTTCCATGGTAATGTTACCGCATGTTCGTTCCCTCTCTTGTTCAGGATGGTGACCAAATTTAATAACTACTGGTTCCAACTAATTTCTGGGACATACTCACGTTAGAAGTGCGCTGGCTATCTTTTTTAAGGTCATAGCTATAGGCGCGAAACAACTCCACACGTGCCACGACAAGTTCAGGCGCGTGGCACCTACGCGCACAGCAGCGTTCTACGAGAATCGAGCAGCGAAGAAGATGGTCTCCTCGAGCCAAGGCCGAATGTGGTAGAAATCAAATGTTTCGCCTCCTGACTCAACGCCAGTTTATGAGCGTGCCGGGGAAGTTGACGCCTTTTAGCGTTGATGTGGTGAAATATGGTTCTGGTGATGTTAAATCACGTTAAATCTCCCAGACGACCATGTGACAAGGGATGGAATATGAAGCAATAGCTACGTAATTTGGACACTCCCCTATGCATTTATTAGCTCCTATTTTCTAATTGGTCCAAAGGAAAATCATCTACACTTAAGAAAAGCGTAATTTTCTTGGGGGAAGTGTCAGAATATTTTTGGGCCTTGGGTGGGGAGGGGGTCGTTAAACGATTTTACGACTTTCGGCTTTCTTCCGTTATATGGGAAGCTATGAATGATCTGAAAATGTGAAAGGGGGAGGAGCTTGCACCATAACCGTCCATACAGATTGGGTACGGGGGATGTGGGTCCTTTTCATGCACACTTGCCAATAAACGTGACTTCACTTGGGCTCAACTCAAAATGGATCCATGATGCGAGTCGAAGAGTGACGTCAGTTCCACTCAACAGAAATGGATCCATGATGCACGTCGAAAG
>JAHWFP010058091.1:0-10229 GCA_023313725.1 Lithobius niger
TAACACGAACTATCTAAACTGCTAAAGTATTTGTCAAGAATGTTTTTTAATAACCAAGAACGAAAGTTTGAGAATGGAACGCGATCATAATTATACTGTCCTAGTTCTAACCTAGTTCGACTGGTGCCGACATTCGAACCAACACTGTAAGTTTCTTAGATCTATAAACGAGCACTTTTGCTGACTGAGCGTCAGCAAATGATAGCTACGACTTTATAAAATTCTTCTAAGGTGGACTCACAAACGAAAAAAAAAATACAACACAGCCAACATTGTGAACAGTTACGAATGACAAATGAGCAGCAATAATGAGAGGAAAATTGACATACACCAAGATCATGCTAATCTGCCATACAAATTAACTTCGGTATACAACAAACTCCTTCGACGCATGATAGCACGTGAAGTTTTTCATCATTATTGCTGCTCACTTGTCATCCGTAGCTGTTCACAGTATTGGCTTCATTGTATGTCGTCGTTTGTCATTAATATTTACAGCTGATTTCGTTTCTCTAATGGTCGGTGCATTTTTGTAGAATACAAATTCATCGAGCTGGGCGTGAGTGAGCTAGAACACAGCCCAAATACTGTCATTCCAATAGCGTTCTTCCTGTTGAAGTTTGGATTTTTCTTTTACCAGTTTTGTTAATCATTGCGAAGAACTTTTAAAAAGTTTAATTTTGCACCTAACCATTCTAATAGAAAAAAAAATTGTGTGAATGTATAAAAATATTTACTGGTTACTGCATAGTCACATCAGGTTATAGACAACTTTTTCTGAGTTAAAGTTTCAATATTTCCGTTATTAGGGAAATCACGCTTAATTAATTACCATAATTAGAACAAATCGGCGTTTAGTAGTCTTGTACACAATTCCAGCCAACATATTTTGTAAGGCTTTTTTTTCATGTCATTAGACAGGTAAAGATTTGAAGGGAAAATCATTTTTGAAATATTTAGTGAAAAACTTCCTTTGTTTTGTGCAAAATATTAGGGTTATTTAATCTAAACATTAACTCACCTTGTAACCTCATTAAAAAAATGTATTTTTACCCAAGTCCAACCTACCACTTTCACCGAAATGCATGCAGTGGTAACGAAATTGAACTAAAATTGTTCCTTTTACACTAAAAACTAAAGAAAACTAAAAAAAAAAACAAGTTTTCTTTTACTTGTGAGCCAGAGATATACTAAAAAATAATTTTTATAAAATTTATGGCCTAAAACAAATGAAACATTGGTAGAAGATGCTGCTAAAGTTCAGAATTTTTACAAAATAATAATAATAATAACAAAAAAATACATTTCTGTTCTTGGAAAATATCACTCTAGAACCATCTTAAAACATTTTTGGTCCAATTTCCAAAAAAAATGTTTTGGCCGAATAAGCGCATGATCTAGAAATTATCGATAAACTTTAGTTTATCGATAATTTCTAGATCATGCACTCATGGGTCCATTTCACACATTTTCTTTGAATTGTATAGCACACAGGAATTTTTAGAAGAGGCTCGTCTGGTATCCCTTGACACAACGTGTCCAAGCTCTTCGTTCCAGCTTGCCTGGCCAGCAGAAAACCGTGCTTTTCTCCTGAATCCCGGGCCATGTTGGGACAGCTGGGAATGAGCATGCAGATTCTGCAGCTAAAGGGGCTCTTTCTGGTCCTCTCGAAAGGGATCTCGGCCTTGTTCCCTCGGACGCCTTTCCAACTCTACGTCTGAGATTGCTCGCTGCTTGGCAAGCCTTATGGGACAGTCAAGACAGCAATGAATTGTTGGCTATTAAAGGCACTCTCCATGAATGGCACTCGGCTTGTCGCCGCAGTCACCGTGAAGAAGAGTTGTTGGCCCTTTTATGCACTGGTCACACCAAACTTACTCACTGTTTCCTTTTGAGGGTGGTTATCCTTCGTGAATGTCATTGGCGTCGACGGCCATTTAAGGTCCAACACTCGCTTGTTGATTGTCACCTTCTTGAAGGTGTTCGATGCCGTTTCCATCTACCGAAGGACTTAGCGCGTCAACGGGGTTTTTTCATTGTTTGCGGAAGGTACATCTCTATAATAAGGTATAGATTTGGGGTTTGTTTAACACCTCTGTAATGTGTGGCGCTGTGGCAACCCGAATCACTGCACTGTGACTGAGGTTGGCGCTAATGACCGTGTTGGCGATGCGGCCATTAAGCCTCAATCCCCTTCCCCCACCTTTCCCCTGGTATCCCTAACTAGTAAAAGAATTGCTAAGTCTCAGGTAAAAGAATTGTTAAAAACTTTCCAATGCCATGGTTTGGAAAACAAGTGGGAAAAAAAAGGCTAATGGCGTGAATTATTTACTGTCATTCGCTGCTTTTCGGCCGTGTTTTAATTGAACGCCAGTAGAAGGAATTGTGGCACATTCCGACAATTACGTTTGGGAGGCAGCCTTTTATTTTTTAATTAGGACCCCTACAAATAAGGCTAATGCTTTCGCCCGACCGCAACCTTAGTCGGGCACGTGCTGATTGCTCCCGTCTCTAATTGGTTTGTGTGCAGTTGAGTGGGCAAAGAGGAAGTTAGAGCTCGGTCCCACTAACTCGAGTTGACTCTTGTTTTGGACTCGCCAGCTCTCTTGGTCTCACTCTGAACATTACAGAGAACCAAAACCTGACAACAAGTGTTAAGACCGACTTGAAGAAGACCGCTCGCTATTGGCTGATTCACTCGGCCAGGTGTCGCGCGCTATCTGCATTCGAGAAGATTTGCAGCTGATGGTTGGCTAGCTGCCTTTATTTGTTAGTTTATAGTGTAAACATCAGCGGAAAGGCCATTAGGAATACTGCGTTGGCGTGTTAAAGTGGAATTTGCCGTCTGAAACCGAAAATGATAACTGAATTAAAGGAAAGTTACAACTGCAATTCGAATAGACCTATGAGCGTGTGTTTCCCAAATCAACAGCCGTTGGGGTTTGTTGGTACGTGCGACTGCTCCCCCACAGCCACCGCCACAGTTAAGGGACTTGCATATAAATGTGTCGTAGGGCTAGTCAAGGGGTTGCGGGAATTCCAATTTAATCTATACAGATGGAACAAGGCTAGTGGTCGTGGTTCAGTTTTGGTTATGTTTTCATTTTAAATATGAGCGATAGTATGCTCAGGCTCTCCTGACGTTCAAGGGCGACAAACGTTGGCTTAGGGTTTTAAATGGAAGGTCAACTGCATTAAGTTTACGTGGGACAAGTTGGAATGGTTAGTTCTGGGTTATTTCAGGTTTTGACAGCTAGACTAAGTAATTACGGGGTTAGGGATGTTTTTAAAGTCAGCGGCTTGCTTGCTGAGCGCTGAGTTTGCTTAGACTTGGCTTCCTTCGCTTTTCCCATTTTCAAGCTGAGATTAAAAACGACGTTATTTGAAGCTTATTAAGCACAAACATGGCCGACAGTAACAAAATCAGTGATTACATCTCTTTTCTCGGTTTTATCGCATTATTAGTAGCGTTTAAGATGATGAGAGTAAAGACTAAGCAATTGTACTGCTGTCCAGCTATCAATATCGTACTTATCACGCACGTATCATGTAGATTTATCGCTTGTATGATAATTGTTGCCGATTGTTGCTCCGCGGCAATGGCGCATGCGCACATCGTGCCCCCATATTGGTTGCGTAAGCTCAGCGAGCTCAGCACCCTTTATCCTCGCTTACTTGGCTGGCCAGCATCTGCCAAGCCGCTGACTCTAAAAACGACGGAAAAGTGTCTTAGTGGCAAGCGGCTTGAATTAAAAAACGGGAAAGCTTGCCTCGCTTCCAAGTGGCTCGCAAGCCGCTGACTTTAAAAACATCCCTGTTGCAATGCTGAACTAACAACAGGGTTGGTCAGGTTTGAGTTTAAGTTCGGGAATTGGGAAAATTGGGAAATAATTCTAATTAAACGGCCGAAATTACCTATGGGTCTTGGGTGGCTGGAGGGCAGAAGCGGATAAATTCAAATTCGGTTCACCCCCAAATTGTTGAGAGCACCGCGTAGAAAACCAAGCGAGCTCGAGCCATTACAATTCGCCGTCGTCGTCGTGTTCGTCGTCGTTTCCATCTTCCGCATGACATTGCGCGTCAGTTGGGCGATAAGTTTGTCCTCCTGTCCGGTGTTTTTCAATTTTTGCAGGAGGTACAGATGTATGACAAGATTTAGATTAGGGGTTTGAATAACATCTCTGTAATGTGTGGTGCAGTGGCAACCCGGACCACTGCACTGTGACTGAGATTGGCGCTAATGACCAAGTTGTCGACGCGCCATTAAGCCTCAATCCCCCCCCCCCATTACAATTGATGACACACATTAACTACAGGCAATTTGTAAGTTACATATTGTTGCAATAATTGGTCACACAACATCATTCAGGAAACAATGGGAATTGCTATTGAAGTTACAATGGGTTGTTAAAATATGACGTCATCTTAATCTTGGACTTGGATTCGTAAGTGACGTCATCAGTGGGCCTTCGTTGCGGTGGCAAGGTTTCAACATTGGTAGTCCGAAATAAACTCACAAGACAGCGTGACGAAATGGTCCACGGGATAGTGCGCATGAATGAGGGCGTAATAGCGCTTCTATGTAAAGGAAAATTTTTTGAAAATGTGCATAGTTGGGTACGTTATTTATTTATTTATTTATTTATTTTACAAAAAATATTTCCAGGGCCACTACGAAGCACAGAAAGAGCTTGTGTGTAGTTGGCATGTTTTAACACAGAGTATTCTTAAGTAAGCACTTAACACACAAAAAAAAAAAACACAAAACACAAAACACAAAAAACAAAATGATTCTTACAAAACTATATAGTAATTTTTGGATGAAAATAAATCATTTGTACAGAAAATAAAATTGTTTCTGTAAGCAAAGTTGTTTTCAAAAAGCCATTGCTTTGTCAATTTTTTTATTTGTCCAGTTTTGGTAAGTTCCCAAAATTCTTTTGGTATTTTATTTGCCAAGAGGGGTATGTAAAATTTTTCCAACTTTTCCCCATATTTGTTTCTTGTGAGCTGTGGAGAAATATGTATTTTTTTTAGCTTGATAAGTTTTATTTTCCAGTTAAGCCATACTTCATTTTAAAGAATTAATTTTTAATTATCGTAAAATCTCTTAGTTGACCTACATTTAAAATTTCTAACGTACAGAAAATGTCTTTTGTCTTATGCACAAACCTGTTACCAAATAAAATTTTTGCTGCTTTATTTTATACTTTCTGTAATCGTTGGCAAAGCCATACTGTTTTGTTGGCAAAGCCATATACTTCTATTGCGTATCTCAATTGTGACTGAACCCAAGCATAAAAAATTAGCAGTTTATTGATTGCTAATTTTATACTGCTATTATACTGAGCAGAATTGTACAAAACTGTTCAAAGTTACGTACGTTTATGGTAAGGGATTATCATTCCATGAGGTAGTTACTATTTGCTGTTGTTCACGTGTATTTGTGTGGGTCATTGTTGCTCACACAATTGACTTAGGAAACACACATAATTCGAAAACGATCTATTAGGAAATCAGGCTTTTCTATGTGTTTTTAAACCTTGCAAAGCTTTACGAATGAAGTGCAAACAGGGGCGTCGTTCACCCACAAAATAGGAGAGGGCACAACCTTTTCCGGGAGAGCGCTGTAAGCTTCCCAGCGGGTTCCAGGGCATAGCCGCGAAAGCTCACGCATTTTCAGCGATTTTAATGACTTTGATGAGGCTGGAAGACCCAAATTGACACTTTTGAAAAGAGAGGGCAGGCACCAGGGAAATTGCCAAAATCAAATCGTCTTTAAATTTGGGAAATTGGGATGAGGCTGGGGGAAAGGGGGCGGGGGAGCACCCCCACCCGTGCCCCAATGGCACGACACACCTGAGTGAAAATTAGCATTTCAGTCACTCTTTTGGCCTACCCCAACTGGTCTTCAGAAGCAACTAAACAAGCGTTCTCACATTACGCTTGTACATTCGTTCCCAGCTGAAAGTCAAGTGATTGTGATGTAGGTGGCAGTTAGGGGGGAGGGGAAGAGGTTTAATGGGGCGTCCACAGCTAGGTCATTAGCGTCAACCTCAGTCACAGTGCAGTGGCCCGGGTTGCCACTGCGACACACATTACAGAGATGTTAACCAAACCCAACTGTAGATCTTATCGTATACCTGTACCTCCCTCAAAAATTGAAAAACCCCGGACAGGAGGAAAGAATCATCACCCATCAATTGACACGCAATGTCTTGTGGAAGGAGGCCCAACGGGTAACGAACACCCTCAAGATGGTGATAACCGACACGAAGGCGACGAACCGCGAGTGGCCTGCGACACCAATGACATTCAGGAGGGAGGGGTATTTAGGAAACGTAATGTTTCTTACCTGTTCTCTTCCCAGACGATTCGTTGCTGTCAATAACTTAAACACATATAACGCGTCTGTTCATGTTAAACGTCTGTTTCTGTTCAGTCTGTTTGTTAAGTTTTTTGTCTTCTCTCCCAACCCGTACTCTGAAGTCACCATTTGGTAGCAGAGTGTGGTTCTCTGAATTCACCAGCTTCAGCAAATTCACCATCATCTTATGCGGTTACATCGGGTCATCATATGATCAGCATCTACAATGGCCTCGCCTTTTTTGATTCTCTAATTTTAGTGATTTGTGAAGACGTTCTTGTCAATATCTCTTCTAGTGAAACGAAGTAGAACCTATCCTGTCAATGGGATAAAGAATTTCTGCATAATCACTGGTTTACAAGTAGCTCACTGAACTCTTACTACTGACTGTTTATTTGTGACTCGGTCGAGCTAGTATCCTCCATGGATAACACGAGAGTGAAGATAGCTATGACGCCCCTTCCAATATCTTTCATTCATGGATGCATACGTAGCACACTCCGATGATACTTTTCAACTGTTAAATGCTTCACGATAGATGTACACCTAGCAGATACCATTGTTAGCTGAAATACTGTTTCGGATAGGTAGGACAACATTTTTTAAACCAGAAAGTTAACAATGTTACTTTTCGCGTTTGTTGTACTGTCTAGCGAGGGCATGGTTCAAACCTTTATTAACAGAAGGACAAGTTTTTTTTTTCATCATGCTCGGCTCGAGTGGGCTCGCTCTCCAGATTGCGAGTGTGGGATCGGGGAAGAGACCGTCCAGCATTTTCTTTTGGATTGGACGCGTCTCATCGACGCTTTGTCAGTAAATGGGAGGGATTCTTGGGATCCCGCCACACACTGTCCCAGGGTCCCTCGGTCAGGTGCAGGGTTTCTGCAGGGCCACCCGGTGGTTTCAATGGATATACCATACGCGTTGGCTGGTTATTATTGATTTATTTTTTTTTATCTTTGGCTGTTGTTTGGCCAGTCTCCCCCAGCATTCCTGCGCTGGAGCCGTGGGGCCCTGGGACCCTGATGTGGTATTTGCCATGTATCTCAGTGTGTGGACGACGACATTCACTGTTAGTGATAGAAGTTCTGTGGTTGGTGGTTCAGCGGCACAGGCACTATCGTATGTGGTGTGATGCGCAGTACTTTATTCATGGTGTACAGTTGGTTCCAGTTTCTATGTTAGTGTGTAAGTAGCTTTTAAGTAGTTTGTAAGTAGTTTGTAGAGTGAGCGGATGGCTTGAAGGCCTTTAAGTTCAATAAATATTCAATTCAATTCAAGTTTTTCATTGTTAAATATACAGAATGTCCCAGAGGATTAGTATTCATAAAAAAAAAGAAACATTTTTAATATTATTTTCGTCACATTCATTTAAACACAAGCATAAAATACTAGTGATACAACAGCGCTACTTGGTACTTTCAGCAAACATAATTTTTTTGTGGTAATTCCTTTAACTGACAATTCTAAAACGCAGCTTGTAAAGTATTTAAACTCTGAGTGAGTTTTGCCGTATGCGTTTAGCGGGAGGAGCAACTTACCCCTGGCACTCTGGTCGTCGCAGGCGATTTGACATTCGTTGTACACGTGAACGTGTAAACGTGTAAACTTTAAACACAAGTCCTGGAATCTCGTACGAGTATCAGTGGTACATTCACCATACGGCTAATTTGAGACCAAACTTGAGTTTTCTGCGGTAATTTTTAAACCAATTTTTTTTGGGGAGTTGAAATGCAGAGCTGTAAAACCGTTGATTAACGCTTTTTAGTAGACTTCACCAATGAGCGCTCAAAAGGCCAAGGCTGCAAGAAATCGTCGCTTGCAGGAAAAGAGAACTAAAACAGACGTTTCTTTTGACTAACTCAAAATAGATGTAAATCGGGAGCTTATCCACCCCTTTCGGCGTTCGTGTTGCGAACGACGGCAAAATCCTTCCTATTAGCTTATTCGTAAAAGAACAATAACAACCTCAACGCAACGCCAATAATTTCTTGGAGGCATAAACTAGCAGAAGTAATTAATAATTATTTAATAATTAATTGGTAATTAATTTAAACCTTTTGTACCTGAAGTGGTTCAAGTCTTACCTTATCAGATCCGTTTTTGATGTTGGAGGAAGCCTGTTAAAAAGAGGGGCAAGCTCATTTAGTAAACAAAAGCTTAGGAATAAAGTTCGGGCAAGAACGTTTTGAAATGGAGATAGTGGCTTTCCTGCACTGCATTGCGGCATGAGTGTAAGCCTTCATTGCGGTGTTGCGAGCAAGCCTTTCTGGGGCGGGATCCACGTCACGTCTCCTGAAAAATCTGTCGATTGGCAGGATGATTGACTGATTGAAAGTATTATTTTTTTTATACCTAAGAAGGCAGAAACGAAGTAATGTTTGCTCCAATTCTGTTTCTTCGTTTATTGTAATACTCTTACGGCTCAAATTTAACAAGGGCAAATCAAACATTAAGGGTAAGGGTCGCAATGACTAATCCGTGCGAATGATTGTGCAACGAATAGATAGTGGGAGCCACGGGCACCAACCACCCTTCCCTGATTCGCCCAGCAATTTTTCGGCTTTTCCATTACTTCGCCCAGTTATTCACCCCTCGTCCCCTGCCCCGGGCTAGCTGTCGGATACGTGTTCGGAGACACGGGAGGTAGGAATTCTTTTTGGGGTGGGGAGTGAGTGTGGATTGAAAAATATGAGTTGCCATGGGATGTATTACGGCTTTGCAATTACTGCTGCCATAGACAGCGATACACACGGTGATCAGCTTGATGGCGCGAGTAGCTAAACGGAGAGTTATGAAACATGTGATGAAGGCTGACTGAACAAAAAGCGAATGACCTTGTTAGATGCGATCAAGATCATTCCATTTCTAATGCCTTAAATAGATGGCAAGATGGAAATAGGTGGAAGAAAACAGAAAAGCTGCAAGTAGATGGAAATAGATGGAAGAAAATGGGAATAGATGGAAATAGATGGAAAAATATGGAAATAGTTTGAAATAGATGGAAATAGATGAAAAACTGTGGAAGTATATGGAAATAGATGGAAAAAATGGAAAAAGATGGAAAAGGATAGAAAAAGATAGAAATAGATGGAAAAAGATGAAACTAGGTGGAAATAGATGGAAAAAGATTAAAATAGACGGAAATAGTTGAAAAAAATAGAAAAACAAGGAAATGGGTGATAAAAGATGGGAATAGAAAGAAATAGATGGAAAAAGATGAAAATGGATGGAAATAAATGACAAAATGGAATTAGATGGAATAGATGGAAATAAGTGGAAATAGATGAAAAAATATTAAAATACATGGAAATAGTTGATAAAGATAGAAATAGATGGAACAAATTAAAATAGATAAAAATAGATGAAAAATTGGAAATAGATTGAAAAAATGGAAAAAGGTGAAAATAGGAGGAAATAGATGAAAAAATGAAATAAATGGGAATAATGAAAAAGATGAGAATAGCTGAAAAAGATGGAGAAAGGTGGAAATAGGTAGAAATACATGAAAAAGATGGGAAAACACGGAAATAGATGGAAACAGACGGACGAACACCAAAACAGATGTAACTAGATAAAAAAAATGTGGAAATGGAGAGAAATAGATAAAAAAGTTGAAATAAACTAGAAACTTGTAGGCAATAAATATTCATTATCAATGCAAAAAACAGAGTGCTAGCTTGGCTAGAATTAAAGTAAGTACGTTACGATCCCTGAATAACACGAAATGTTTCTGTGCTCATCCAAGTCTTGGAATGGGATGCACCCCAGGAGGTGAAAATAGCACTTTGACATCCGGCTCAATTTTAGTTATTTTATTATTATTATTATTATTATTATTATTATTATTATTATTATTATT
>JAHWFP010058092.1:0-30699 GCA_023313725.1 Lithobius niger
GAAACCATTCAAGTGCATATTTGTTGACTTTTAGCCAAAGAAACAGGGTAGGATAGGATGAGAAACCATTCAAGTGCATATATGTTGACTTTTATCCAAAGAAACAGGATAAGATAGAATGAGAAACCATTCAAGTGCATATATGTTGACTTTTAGCCAAAAGATAGGATAGGATGGGAAACCATTCAAGTGCATATATGTTGACTTTTAGCCAAAGAAACAGGATAGGATGAGAAACCATTCAGGTGCAAATATGTTGACTTTTAGCCCAAAAAAACAGGATAGGACAGGATGGGAAACCATTCAAGTGCAAATATGTTGACATTTAGCCTAAGAAACAGGATAGGATGGAAAACCTTTCAAGTGCATATATGTCGACCTTTAGCCAAAGAAACATGATAGGACAGGATGGGAAACCATTCAAGTGCAAATATGTTGACATTTAGCCTCAGAAACAGGATAGGACAGAATGGGAAACCATTCAAGTGCAAATATGTTGACATTTAGCCTAAGAAACAGGATAGGATTGGAAACCATTCAAGTGCGTATATGTTGACTTTTTGCTAAAGATACAGGATAGGAGAGGATGGGAAACCATTCAAGTGCATATATGTTGACTTTTAGCCTTTGCTAAGAAAATTTCTGCTTGATAACGGAATGAAACTATTCCAAAATATCACTTTTTAGTGTATGCTTGTGCACGTTTTCGCTTTGTCTTTTTGTTAACTATTTTCGGTGCTCGTGGCTCAATCTTTATTTTAAAACACTTGTCAATAGCCAAAGATCCTCCACAGCCTACATTCTCGTTCCCAAGAGGGTTAATGCGACAAAACGATTTAAAAATATAAACAGAGTAGCCATCAAGTGGAGGTGAACGGCGAAATCACGACGTTTCGGTTCCTAGCTTGGAACCGTTTTCAAGCGAAGGGTTTAAAACATGTCAAACGACTTAAAAATTAATAAAACAACACCGATCTGCTCTGCTGTTGTTTTATTAATTTTTGAGTTGTCTGACATGTTTTAAACCCTTCACTTGAAAACGGTTCCGAGCTACGACCCGAAACGTAGTCATTTCGTCTTCTTTGTTTATATTTTTAATTACTAAAGTGCTTTTTAGCTCTCTGCTTTTTTTTTTTTTACAGAATGACTTTTCAGAACTGGACCGACGGCGGTAGCAAATCCACACTTCCACAAAAATCTCAAGAAATGGCCAAATTATAGACACAAACAAAACCACCTTTTAGACTCCTCCGCCCACCTTTCTCCATTCCACATCTTTTCGTTAGCGAAAACCAGAGGCGAACCATGTTTACAAACGAAACAAGGCAACCAAGGACTTTAGGGGATAAAACTAAGAATGATTGATGGTCTGTAAGGCATCTATTAGTTAAGTGATGCATGTACCACGCACTTCGCAACGGTAGTAAAGGGACCCCGCTAAATCCTCGAGCACTTTGAAATTGTGCAGCTGGGAATTCAAAACACGACCGGAAGAGAGAGAGAGCCGCAACTGTAATGGACCATGGGGTCAGATCTGAATGGTGCGGGCAGTCTTGGAGTAAACTTAAGATAGAATCCACTTTAAATTATTTACAGCAAAACACATTACTCTGGACGGTGTAGACCAAATACTTCAAGGGGATGCTAGCTGCATTGGTCCATTTAAGACTACTCTCTTTGAAAACTTGTGATTCGGAGTTTAATGGGACATTTCAGTGATTAACATTTGTATATCTTACACGAATACAGATGCAAACCTATTTACGTTGCCCTTTGGACTTAAATGTCAGACTGCCTGAGCGGGGAAGCGAACCCACGACCTTCAAAACCAAAGGCCGAAGTCCAACCGCTCAGCCATACTGACACGGCCGTCTCGTTGAGCCGTCGACTTTCTGTCCTGTTTAATTTGTATTTCTTATAATTTTCGAGCCACAGTGGAAACGCAACAGGAGATGCCGCCCCCTCCCTCCACCCAACATTTTTTCCTGCATTGCCCGCCTCTAAATTGTAAAATTTACATTCTAAAAAGAACTTAAAAAAAACAAACCGACTTATTTTTTTATTCGTGAATTTAATCATAATCATATATGACGTTGCCGATGGGTAGTAATTTTAGTAATCCAGTTACCAAGTACTTAGTAATCTGAGAGCATCATCGGGTTTTCCTAGTAATCCGGTGGTAAAAATTACCAGATAAACAGCACAGGTAATCAGGTAATATCAAGTAACATCAGGAAATCAGTAATATCAGGTAATGAGGTAATATCAACAGGTAATCTGGAATTCATCCACTGGTAACCCATAATCTACGTTTGTAATTAATCCGGTATACAATTGGTACCCCCAAGGATTTGCCAAGAAAACAGTTATTGAACGATACAGATTCATGATTAAACCAACACATTTTCAAGAAGTTAGGAATTTTAAACGTAGGTCATCTAAGAGAGTTTCCGATCTTTAAAAAAATAACTTCTTTAAAATGAAGGATAAACGTCTGGATAAACTGGAAAATAAAACTTATCAAAACTACGTACGAAATTACGAATTCTTCTAGAGCTGACCAGAAACAAGTAAAGGACGAAATTGGACAAATCAACAACAACAAAAAATGACAATGCGGTAAGAGCAACCATGTTTAAACTGACAATAGCAATTTTTTTTTAAATGGTAAATTTTTATCAAACTTATTCTGTAATATTTTAAGAATATCCCATTACTTTACCAGTGTACGATGTTACTGCTTATGTAAGGACACTGTGTGCTACAACACACCAACTACACACAAACGCCATCTTTGCTACGTAGTGGCCTTGGACATTTTTCTACCACATTCTCCAGTATGAGCATGACCATTCCCATTTCATGGGCTTTTAAAGGTACATTCCGCCTGCCTTATAACAGCCACGCGCAGATCGCCATCCGCCCATGTTACCATTTCGCCCATTTCGCGAGACTCTGCGTAGTAATACAAGGCCAACTAAGATAGCAGCTGCTTTTCTCGCAGCGAGGAATGCAGCTACTATCTCAGGTGGCCTTGGGCGTAGCAGACGAAACAACATGAATTGAGGCATGAATGCAGAAATTGTGTCGCCGCAAACTGAAATGATTTTCGTATTTTAACTTCACATTTTATAGTTTTTCATGCTAGTACCTTATAATGTTTCTTCGGCGATCTACTGTAAAAAATAATTTTAATTTTTACCGCATTGGTCATTTAGATTTTTGATATCATAAATTATAAGCAAACGATTAAAAATTAGTACATGCACACACACACAGACGAAACCGTCATGGTTATTGTAAACGCGCAAAGGATCATGTAATCGCAGGATGCTTTTAAATTAGTTCCCAATAATCAACAGAAGATGTTCAAGACGCCACATTTTAAAACGGATTTTTTGCAACGGATTGACTAACGGTAAGTAAGTAGAACTTTGAGGGCCGTACTTGATGTGGAGGATCGAGAAAAATGGCGCTGGGACGAATGTACGTTTAATCGTTTATTTTCGTTGTTTAATTGTGATCAAGACAGGAAACAATCTTGTCGAAAATTAAATCAATGTTTACTTTAAGCACCTGTGGTTCGTCCATCGCTATGAGGGATGACCTTACGCCATTTTACCTCTCCAACCACAAAATAATTGAAATCTGGCTACAAACTGGTAAATAACTACAGACGTCACAAGTACAAGTAAGCGTCCATCACCCATTTCGCATTTAAGGGGAAATACATCCATTTTAACATGCATGCTTTACTTTTGGATCACTTACACAATAACAAAACACAAGAACTACGGTAAGAATATGTTACGTACGTCCGATACAATAATTTAATTATTGCATCACCAAAACACGACACGGAGACCGCCATTGTTTTGCTGGAACACGCAGAAATTAATGCCGACAGATGTCACTCTTCGATTTCGACTCGCAGCCGATCGAGATAGCTCTATTGGCTGTGAGAGCTCAAGCGTCTGACGGCCTTAGCTGGCCACTACAACTGTCGCCCAGCTAAGGCCGTCGGACGCTTGAGCTCCTCAAAATTAATACAGCTATCTCAATCGGCTGCGAGTCGAAATGGAAGAGTGACATCTGTCGGCATTAATTTCTGCGCGTTCCAGCAAAACAATGGCGGTCTCCGTATCGTGTTTTGGTGATGCAGTAATTAAATTGTTGTATCGGACGTACGTAATGTATTCCTACCGCAGTTTTTGTGTTTAGTAATTGTGTGATCCAAAAGGAAAACATGCATGTCAAAATGGATGAAATTGCCCTTTAAGCGGAAACCTTCCGCTCAACCAACAACACAACTTTAAAAACTATAAAACATTTACTACAGTACGAGCAAGCTTTTTCTATTTATATTTTAGCATTTTCTATCCTACGTAGAAAGTCATTTAATAAATTTTTTTTCCAGTCTTCATTTTATCCTCCCACGGAATAAAAACAGTTCCTCATTCAGAACCCACAAAACGTGGGAGTGAGATTTTTTCCGACGTTGGATTAACTCCGCCTACGCGAGATGCCATTTCGGGATAGCTGCATGGTACACGGGCTATAAAACTGGTAAAAGAGTTTGTTACGTAATAAACCAGCAGTTTGGCACGGAAGAATTTAGCCCAATTGTTGTAACGTTTACGCAGCTTTAAACCATTAAAGCTCTTGAATTGAGACTCGTTAAGCCTTGGAAAGTTTTGATAACTCTCCCATGAAAGTTTTTTCCCTTCCTCTTTAAGCCTATTTGCGGCTTCTTGGCACTATAACTGTTAAAACTGCCGTGGTTTCAGTGTATTAGTTCGATTTGGAATGAATAATGAAATAAATATTCAAATGCATTTTAATTTCGGTTTGATGACATGACTGCGTACTCGCAGAAGATAGTATTAGTTGCTTTAAATCTATTGTGTGCGAGGCGTATCTTAAGTCCTGCAAGTATTTTATGATCGGCTACGTCTTCCTGGATGGGGTGGCTTTAATCGATGGCCGCCATTGTTTTTGTAACAATCTTGGATATCAACAAGGCACTCTGCTACTGAAAACGTACAATCGATTATCTGTGTTCGTTCTGCGGAGAACTCAAGATAGGCCGCGGACACTATATGAAACTCGTATAAACATAGTCAAAATTTTTAAAGCATCAAAACTCAAATGCTTTAAAGAAAGTTCTTTAAAGATATTCCTGCTACGAAAAAACCTGCTACAACATTTCGCCTGTATTGGCTAGAATTATATTTACAATGTTGGCTTTAAAAAATTGGATTCAAGTCATTAAGAAAATCCAATGTCAGTTGGACATGCGTTTTCTAGTTTGCTTTTAGGTTGAAAATGTTTTTTTCCAGTTTGGTAACATGGCAGCGTATTCGCAGTGGAGGGCATTATTGCTGTCATCAATTATCTTACATGTACGAAATTCGTATATGGACTATCACAAATTCTAAAACGTCAAAAGTCAAACTTCACAAGAAAATTGTGGTCATAAAGTTCTTTAAAGATATTCCAAGAACAAAAAAAAAATCTGCTACAACGGGCCATACACATGTTCTGTCCGAATAGGATACAACTATATTTATTAAATTAGATTTACAAAATTAGCGTAAGTTATTAAGTTAACCACCGGGTAGTCAGGGTCTAATGCTCACCACCCTCTTACTGACAAAATTTTACAATTAGACCCTTGCTGACAAAGTTTGTCCGTGTTCCGTCTAGGTTCTAACTTTTATATTTTTTTTGTTTAAGCTCAAAATTTTCATATCAAACTGCATGTTTAGCCATAATTTTACGTTGGTTTCGTTCTTTTTTTTTTTGCTTTCGTTCTGTTTTATTTTGCTTTTGTTCTATGTTATACTGTGCGCAATACAAAACGGAAAGAAAGCAATTTCAAAGGGAACGAAAGCAAAAACAAAAAAGAAACGAAACCAACGTACAAAAGCTGTAAAAACTAGCTGGTAGTACGGTATGTGCTTGGTAAATGGTATGTCAAGTCCCCCCCCCCCTCCTTGGTGGGCAACTACGGTGGGCAACATTCTTCACTACGTGCGGGAGGACGGAGGGGTTCGTAAATGAATTCACACTATCAGCCATTTTTCCACATCTTTTTCGTGGTTTTCCACTTATGGTATGGGATGGCACTCATGTACCTTTGTCAGGCGCGAGCCATTAGACGATCCCCCGTATATCGTCCGTTTTGGTTGGCCGTATGCAGATGACGCAGGAACACACCAGCCAATCAGAGCTTGCTGTCGCTATTAGTCCTCGCTTGCTTGCTTGCAGCCCATTATAATGGCGATAGCATCATACGACGTCATCTTAGTGTGACGTCACATTTTCAATAAATGGGCCAAGCGACCTTGACACCCACCGTACTTAACATGTTCTTCTACCGTGCTAGCACCTAATTTTCACAGGCAACAGGGATCCAAATATTCTACACTTTCACTTAGGGATTTTCTATTCGCTAAATTTTAACAGGCAACAGGCAACATAGTCTACGTAAAATATTGGCAATGAAATAAAATCAAAAGTGATATAGCAGTTGGATCCATCGTGGATGAGAATTTGATCTGGTATTCTGGTTAGTGAAGAATATGACGAAGTTCGCCTGAAAAATTTGAAGAATTTTGTCTGAAGAATTTGATCTTGTCGGCGGCTGGAAGGGGATCCTGGCAAAGTCCATCCTAGTTACTGCTAATGTATTTAAAAGAAAACATTGACTCAGGCCAAGATTTATATAAAGCGAAAAAATTGTCGATTTAAATACTAGGCGCTTTAAACTAACACAAAAAATAGATACTTAACCTCAATCTATTCTGCTGGTCAAGGTAGGTTCTGTCGACGAGGTCCCCCCCCCCCCCTCCCGCCAATCCTCGCACCAATACGTCAGGTGACTTCCATGTAACCAATTGGAGATTGACCACATGCAAACTAGGAAAGTAGGACACAGGCACTGGATAATTAGGCACCCGACACAAAGGCACCCCAATTAGGCACTGGACAAATAAGCACTTGGGTCGACATATAGGCACCCGGACCAATAGGTACTACGACACCTAGACACCTAACAAATAGACACAATTTTTTTAATTGGGATGGATTGCCCTCAAATTTTGTGTCGTTTGTTTTAACTCTGGGACACTTATTCGTGTGGGACCGGTAGGGGGAGGGAGAATTTTCGCATTTTTGTGTGGTGAATTTATGTTTTTCAAATTATGCTGCCCCGCTAGCGCTGCTGCGCTCGATGCGGCTGACTCCTAACATCAGAGATGCTAGTGTAATACAGATGATAACAAATCTTTAGCAGTTTTGAATGGTACGAACATTTTATGTCAAACCTTTTTCTTCCCGCCACCCCCCAATTCGAGGGCAATCCCACCCCAATTTAAAAAACAATTCATCAAAACTTGGATCCTATTTATCCGGCGTCTATATGTCTTAGTGCCTACTTGTCCAGGTTCTAATTTGTCCGAGTGCCTAATTTGTCCAATGCCTAAACTGTGTCCGGTGCCTAATGTGTCCGCGCACCGCAAAACTGGCATACTTTATATGGCGACACGCTGCTAAACTCAACTTAAAACACCAAAGATTTATTTATTAGTAGCTGGAGGCAGCAAGCAACCACACACGCCAAAACATTAAGCAAGAAAAAGCTATGACACATCCATAATAAATAGCCCGCCATGATGTTCTCATCATTATGCGGGCAGCATTGCTTTTTGAACGACATGGCATTCGGGCGTGCATAATTTTCGGGACCAACCTTAAAACAGCATTATTGCATGACGAAGGACAAAAATAAAAATAAAAAACAAGAAATTCAGAATCAAACACGCTGTCTGTAGAAATCGAAAAAATTGAGCTAACGTTTTTAGAGACGCAGAACGAGACTGACATCCGTTGGATTACTTGATGATCGGGCCAGAACGGGTTTTCGGTAAATCTCGGTTTCGTCTCCCACTCGTCAAAAACGATGCAAGAAAAAGGGTGATGTATACTTGTTTATAAGCCTTTCTTTGTAAGCCTTTCTTTTTAAATTCTCGTATAGGTTTCCCGCCAAAATACTGATATAAATTTTCCTGAGGTTTCCAGGTTTTCCAGAGCAGTTGAGTTCAATTTCCAGGCCATTTACCATGATTTCAAGAAATAAATCTGTTTTTCTTTGTTTTTACCAGTTTTTTTTCTTTACCAGTTTTACTTATTTACTGGGTTCACAGAGTGCAAAAGAGTACAGCCTAGCCAGATATAATGAACTTTTAGATGTCAAAATAGAACATAACATTTTTTAACTCTGCGTGTTTAATGTAAACCATGCGCAATGGTTGTTTGCCGTGACGTCACCATGAGTTCGCCAATGACGAACGAGAACAACGGCTGTTTGGCCGTCTGATTGGACTAGCCCAATCACGTGATATGCACGTCACAGCAAACAGCCATGGCGCATGGTATAGTTAGTCCGGGCACTTGATTTCAACAAGCGAAGGAATACGCAAAGAAATTTCGTTTTACACCACAAACAAGCCACGTGCCTCCTTAATTATGGAATGTAAAGTTGGTGCGTACACGTGCAACAGAGAACAAGCGGCCAAGGTTAACGATATCGCTCCATCTAGCGGCTGAAAATCTGCGTTTCAAAACGGCCGATTTATATATAAGCTCCCGTGATGACGTTATGCTTATCTTTACCGCTTGTTCCCTGGTGCACGTGGATGCACCAACTTTACACTCAATAATTAAGGAGGCACGTGGCTTGTTTGTTGTGTAAAAAGAAATTTATTTGTGTGTTCCTTCGCCTGTTGTAAGTAAAGGCTAGACAGAACTAGATATCGGCAAATGGCTGTAGACTGGTCATTTGGTGGTAATCCCCCTTTAATATAGGATTTCACTCGCTTTAGTCACTTAATCAGTTTAAAAAAAATTTCCTAACGAAACATACATGAGTGTTTACTACACGCAACTTATTTGCCCGTATTGGTCAGACGCAAAAACAGACAGGATAAAAAATGGCCAGTTGTACGTAACATGCACGCACGTTTCTTCCGTTCTATAGTCTTCAATTTTCTTCCCCTCCCAAGGCAAGTTGAAGGAGTGGTAGCCAGCCATCAGAACCGCTTCTACTCTGACCTCGACATTTGGCCCACTAAATAACAGGGCAAGATGGGACCCGTGGTCAAAGGCTGCACGAAAGGCATGTTACTTTCGAATTGCATATGCAACGCCAACAACAGGATGCATTTTCAGCTACCAATTACTTTTCTTTTCTAGTTTATTAGGACAAGAAAGAGAAAGACAAACTTCTTTTCCTACTGAAAAGTGAATTTGTAAAGTTTGAAAGGGTCTACTTCCGAGCTTCAATGATAAAGCGATGTTTTGTATTCGGGCAAAAAAAAAACCATTTCGTTTGTTGGAAGACACATTTTAGACTAAGCCAGCCCAGTTTGGTCGCCTCATGTCATTAAGGATATTAATTTGGTCAAATAGGTGCAATCCTCGTTCATTAAGTACCGACCTGCATGGACTTATTGATAGGAGTTACACCTGATCGTCTGATGTTGTTAAAGGCTGACTTGCTGTAGATCCAACAACTTAAAGGAGGGTTGCCACCAAATGGGTTTGGAGTATTTAGCGCTTGCTTGCAGGAAACGAAGAAATGCACAAAGAAATTTCTTTTAATGACACAAACAATCCACGTACGTACCTCCTAATGATCGAGTGAAAATTTGGTACATCCTCGTGCAACTTGATACAAGCTGTATCAGTTAACGATATCACTGTCACTAGATGGAGCCAGAGTAGAACACAATGAATCTACGGTGGCACTATCTAGTGACAGTGATATCGTTAACTGTTACAGCTTGCACCTAGTTGTACGAGGAAGTACCAAATTTTCACTCAATCATCAAGAGGCACGTGGATTGTTTGTGTCGTTAAAAGAAATTTCTTTGTGTATTCCTGTAATCATGCAAGCAAGCACTATAGTTTGTTCCACATTATGTTTGCAGTAAACTGACTGTATGACGCCACGTTTTCTTCCACTAAGAGTGCAAAAACACATAAATATCCCACTCTATAGAGTCTACGAGTGGGATTTTATACTGGCGTCATGCATTATATATGTATACTGATGAACAACAATCTGCTCTTCCTCCAAGATAACGTTGTCATTGTCAAACAACAATTAATTGTCACTGTAAAGAAATTCCAATGTTACCAATGTAAGAGCCATGCATTGCCTTGGCGACGAATTGTACTGCTCGAGGCCCAATGTAAATATTCCCATTCCAATCCTCCAATTCAACCAGTGATGCAACCGATGATCTATCATCCTGATACATTTCGGTAAATATTAATTAGAATTATTTCCCCCAACTTTCTCTTCTCCCCAGTCCTCCCAGCTTAAGTTACGTCATGTCCCCCTAACTTTCATTAATTTCACACCCATCTCATTAAGATTAGGAAGGAGGGGCCTTTGTCAACTAGGGCGAGCATTCTGTATTCCATCATGTAAACTGAACCATAAAACTTCCATCCGCAAAGCCAATCCGACTTAATCATTTACATGTACTTCACGTCAATTTCAACCTGTCATTCCCATACTACCAAATCCAAAGACCCGTCCTTCCATTTTGGTGATTGTTGATCAGTGATTGTTGTTCATCAGTGATTGTTGTTGTTGTTGTTTGTGTATATATATACACATAATAATCCTGGAGGCCGGCTAAAAGGAAAGCTAAAAGGAAAACCGGAAGGACAACAACCACTTTAATCGCTTCTCATTGTTTTCGTGTATGTGTAATGTCTTTGCTACGGTGCCTAACAATTCCTGGTGCACGTGCTAAGGATTGAAAACTATCGTCCAAACCGTTGATTGTTGATGGGTAAAATGAAAGAATCCATGTTTCAGCTAAATGCGTATAGTTTTAAATCAAACTAAGCTACGTTGGCCTCGAAATTGGCAGCTGGAAACGATGCAATGGCTTATTTAATTCACAGATGAAGGCTTTCTGAGCAGAGCTGAATTGTTTCAAAGTGGACAACAACAACCACTGCTGAGCACGAGGCTGATCATTGCTATCTTCCAAAGTAGTCGTTTACAATCAAAGCTCTGTGAGTGAAAACAAAACAATAATGAGCCATTGTCAGGCCGCCGTAGGCCGGCGATTTACTTCTTTCCTCTCCCAGAAAAGGAAAATGCCAAAGCAGCCGTGCTAAAGGTTTCAACTTTTGTTCTACGAAATCTTATTTATTGACTTCGCACAGAAAAATTGTTTCATGCAAAGATGATGGTTCAGCGCTCACATTCTTTAAACGGTGCATCCTGTGATTTCAGCCACTGGATGCGCAGATTCAGTGACTTGAGGCCAACAAAAATCACCGTTTATCAGCCAGTGTGCTCAAAAATTGGATTGAAGAAATTTTAATCCGTGAAAGCGTTTCTTAGCCAGTGTGTGCGAAATTGGGAGTGGGAGTGGGGAGTGGGCAGTGCGAGTGGGGAGTGGGAATGAGGGGGTGGGGAGTGGGTCTGTAAACTTAATTCATGACCGGCCCCGTGCGTAGCACGGGCTTCCTCTAGTATATATATACAAGTGTGACATACACATGATTTTGCACTCGTAGCGCAAGGAAACGTGGCGTCATACAGTCAGTTTCCTGCAAAAAACATAATGTGGAACAAAGTATAGAAAGCGCTAAATACTGCAGGCTTTCATTTGGTGGCAAACCGCGCCTTTAAGTGCGA
This sequence comes from Lithobius niger, assembly GCA_023313725.1. Lineage (NCBI taxonomy): Eukaryota > Metazoa > Arthropoda > Chilopoda > Lithobiomorpha > Lithobiidae > Lithobius > Lithobius niger. The sequence continues at coordinate 11,729 of JAHWFP010058092.1, forward strand.
TTTAACCCTGACTTTCCGCCTTCTTCACAAACTCACATACAGTTTTCATACATTTAACCCACCAACATCGTAAAAAAATTAATTATTTTTGAATGACTATACGCATTCCTCGAATTTCAACCGAACAAGTTCTTCCCCACTTGTCAAATCGATTTCCTCCATGGGAACCAAATCAAACTATACTTCTTTTTTTTTCCACAATTTTAAACTACCATTTCTGCAAGAAGCCTTTCAGAAAATTTCATTTTCAGAGAATTTCATTTCCAGAAAATCTACCTAGGATATTATTGGCTTTGCTCGGGAGGTAAGCCCTTCGTTTTAAAATCAGGAATACAAGGTTTCTTTTTATTATTTCGACGAACCATTTGCTTTGATGTACCTCTCTACTGAACTTTCATTCTCTTTGCTTCCCGCAAAAGCAAACCTATTTTTTTTTCCAAGTGGATACTGGAAAGGTGCACCGAACCAACTTGAAAATACAATCATGAAAAAGCGAAACCGTGTTGACACCAGGAAAATGAGGAGAAAAATTCGAAAAGAAAGTGCCGGGGCACGCTACAATCGACGTTGTCCATTTCTCAACGTCTTTTTCATTCACCTCCTGTCTATTTACGGTTTGCTAGGGGTAAAACTAATCATTAGAAACTCTGTATTCAGCAACAATTTTGTTGCAATAGCGCTCAAATTTTCAAACAACTGATCTTATTTAAACTGACATGCGCACTGTATACCAGCAAAACACGAAAAACTACTAGTTAAAAATTGAAACCAACCGTGCCCACCGGGGCGAGGGCGGGTTGTGAAGAGCAACTCTTCGTAGCCTTTTTGTTGGGAGATTTTTTCCTCCAAAACTTAAATTGTCTCTCACTTCAATGGACTGCAGAAAAAGTGCAAAAAAAAATGCAGTGAAAGTGCAGTAAGTTGCCCACCCCAAAAAAACTGCAGTTCTATTCACAGTTAAACTGTAGTTTAGACTGCAATTAATTTGCAGTTCAAACCTCAGTTAAACTTCAGTTTTATCCAATAATTGCAGGTGGAAATAAAATAATAAAAAAAATACATAATATAAATTTGAGGTATCATTGAAACTTTAATCTAAGAATCTCGACTTTTTGCGCACAGTTATGAAAGTTTCTGTTCTACAAGTTGTATTCTTAACGTACATGGATACCTAGCTTAACACACTCTTACGTTACCTACAACGATGCAAGTTGTCATCCAGCCTTATATATCTAGCCAATCATTAAACGTTAATGTGTATGATTCCAAGTTTTGTATTTTATCGATATCCGCTAAAGTTATGCTACTGTTGGCTTGACTTTAAATAGTCAATTGGCATTAATTGTTCTACACTACACCAACCCTTCCTTGTACCGTAAAAAGTTGTTGATAATTTAAGAAGTGACACAACGTCACTTTCAATATTGGTAAACTGCAGTTATTTTGAAGTTTCTGAGTTACCTTGTTGAACTTCACATTACCTGCAGTGTAACGGCCTTTATTTTACAGTTTTTTTTAGTTGCAGTTGATGTGCACTTTTCACCTATTTCTTCATTATCGGTAAAATTTAATTTTTTCGATAATTTTGCCTAAAATTGACGTTCAAATACACCATTTTACAGTTTTTTCGCCAGCATTTGAATGGAAGTAATTTTAAGTCAATAGCTAGTTGGCCGCAAGTCATTTAGCAAAACCCAAAATAAGTTCCAAATGGCAGTAGCTAGACATTTTTTCTATAGGAGCAAGTGATAATTTCTCCCCCTCCTCCTCCCCCAAAAAACCTATTTTCACAAATCCCAAGTGATACACTTTACGTCGTCTCCTTCCTTCCACTTAAAAAACCTATACCGGCCAAACTGTCTAAAGAAAGACGCACAGTCTCTTCCCTACTACCACTTGCTGGAGAGAAAGGAAGTGACATAGTAAATTACAAAATAGACAAAAAGAGCAAGAAAATTATCAATAATTTAACAAAACTGAAAATTTTCCGTAAGCAATTTCCTGTAATTCCTAAATCATGTTGAACTAAAGTTTGGTTAGCTTCCAATTTTTAGAAGAAAAAAAGAACATAAATTCGGTCTCGGACTCCCAGTATACTCGATTAGTATATCGGTATCAGATCGGATTGGCAAAAAGGGGTGTTGCACTGAAAAAAAGGCATTTGGAACAAAATAACTGAAAAACTACGGTCACTTTAATTTAGAGAATAATTTAAAGGTGGTGATGCGGTAGTCATCATCTTACCATAACATCGACAAGGACATAACTTTGTAGGTGGTGGTCCCGTGCCCAACATAAACATTTTCAAAGTAGGGACGACTTTCCTGGTTTTTTTTTTTTTTTTAAAGGAGCCACACTGTATACGTTACTCAATATTGTTACAAATTGTTTTTACCGAATAATTTGAACAGAGAATTCGGAACCTAACAATTAAAATTAATGTAAATCTTTTCCATTCTCTATTTACTTGATCACTAGTAATCGAGCCCGTTTGGCTTTCTGTCCAGTTTATTAATGACAATTTTGTCATCGCCAAATGCCGATCATAGTACATCACTAGGAGGCCAAAAAAAAAACAAAAAAAAAACAGTGCAATGAAAAAAAAAATACGTAGTAAAAAAAACTACACGGACCTGTGAATAGACTTAAAATGCGCGGGGAGGATTGGGGGGGGGGGGGGGGGGGGGGGATAACCCGCGTTGGCCCACCGAGTTTCAAGATGCCCACACTGCTGGTTTTCGAGCCCCAGTTTTCTGCCGTTTTGGTGTTATCGTAGTTATCGTTATCCTAACCTTCCCATCAGTTTAAAGTGGCACTATCACCGACTGAAAGTAGGCAGAGCCAGGCAACATCTAGCGTTGTCTAGCACTATCTAGCACTTGCTTGCACCAAGCGATTGCTCAACGGCATAATTTCTTTTAACGAAACAAAACAAGCCACGACCTCTTTAAATATTGAGTGAAAATTTGGTTCATCCTCATGCACCTGGGCGCAAGCAGTAAAGGTTAACAATATCACAGCTGCTAGATGGAGGCAGGGTATTTTCGTTCGCATTTCAATCGTGACAGTGCCACTTTTAACTGCAGTTATTTTGCAGTTTTCAAGTTACGCTTGACTTTCAAAAAGATTTTTGAGGTTGCCATCGAATCTGCAGTTAAACTGCAGTTTCATTCCATTTCTGCAGTTTTTCTGCAGTTCCATTTCATCAGGGAGGAGCGGCGTGTCTCTGAAACCGTTCCCATCCCCTCCCCAAAAAATAGGACCCACAGCAATAAACAAACAAAACTGCCGCGATTTTCATAACTAAAACGAGATCACGTGACCCACATCAGCCTATTGGATGACGGAGAATCTCAAACGTGGATGCTGCGTTTAGAATATCAGCAAGGATATCGAAATGGTGAATAGGCGCCTTTAACTGGAATAATTTACGGATATGCAATGTTTCGCGTTTAGGATTTGCGCATCACGCGTCACGAATTACTCCCATAATTCAATTCAGCTGCTGTTCATGCTAGCGTCCCAACAATCGATAGATCGCGTCTGTAATATTCAGCAGATCGAAAAAACTGCATGAAGCATGGATCGAGGACAATGGAGCGAGCGAGCCAGTGATATGGCTCGTATCAACAATTTATAGGGTTGGGGGAGGATAATTTGTGACTGACACCCCTTCTAAGATTCATTCCTATTAGTTCTGTCTCCGTTTCTAGAGGGCGCCATGAGTGTATTTAGGGAACAATGCCACTCAGCAAACTCCAGATTCATTCTTCGTCCACGTGTTATGTCTTTGCTAAAAAGTCGATTGTTGAACGGTAAAATGAAAGAATCCGAATGGAGATGGAGAATGGAGATGTGTGGGTTTGCAGGTGGGCTTGCTGTTATGCAGCGAGGTTGTGCTAAATTGTGTAGTGTTGTGTGGTGCTGGTTTGGTTGGAGTGGCACTGGTTTGTATGGAGAAGTCTGTGCAGTGTTAGTTACATAGTTACTTAGTTGTATGTAGTTACTGTTTAGTTTTGCAGAGCGTACGGCTATGGGCCACGGCTCTTAATAAATGATCGAAAGAATCCGTGTTTCAGCTAAACGCATATATTTTAAAACAAACTAAGCTACTTTGTTAATTGCGGCCTCGAAATTGGCAGCTAAAAACGATAGAATTGCGTATCTATTTCGCAGATGGAGGCTTTGAAACAATTCAACTCAGCTCTGAAAGCCTCCAAGTGGCCAACAACAATCGACTGCATGCATAAAGCTTTGTAGCGCGACGCCATAGCTGTAAAAAGGTAACTCGGATTACGAACAAAAACGTCAAGTTTGCCGTAAAAAAGGGGGATATATGACTGAATTTCCACTTGTTAAAATGAACACAGATAAAAATTGATGATTTTCAATTGAAATAATAAAATGTACAATTGAGAAAATTCCATCTGTTTAGGTGCTGTTGTGCTTTACCAATCATATATTTAAAACGTAAAGCACAACAGCACCTAAACAAATGGAATTTTCTCAATTGTACATTTTATTATTTCAATTTAAGATTTTTATCCGTGTTCATTTTAACAAGTGAAAATTCAATCATATATCCCCCTTTTTTACGGCACACTTGACGTTTTTGTTTGTAATTATTTAGTTGTAATTAAGTCTACTTTAGATTTGGGCTGAAAAATGAGCAAAAGTTGCCTGATGGAATGCGTGGCGCCCTCTGAAAACTCGGATGGAACTGATAGGAATGAATGTAACTCGTTTCGTTTCAATAGGGACTTCTTAAGAGTTAGAACTTTTCCTACCCAACCCTATAAATTCTTGCTAAGTATTAATTGATAAAAAAAAATAATAATATTAATAAACATATAAAACCAGTTTTACATGGCGTCAACTTAAAACCTTTTTTTCACGGACATCGTTATGCATCGTCATGGTGGACAGTCTGGTCTGCGTTACGTAACAAACCAGACAGTCCGAAGGTCACGCGAGTATAAAAAAAAAAAAAAAAAAAGCGAGACTTCACAACGCTCTCACTTACTTAAACAAGACCGTCTTTGTTTCACAAATTCAACCTCGTAACTCTTCGTTCTTTATTTATGTTCCAGGCCTGCCAAGCATTGGTTCTTCCATTTTTCACAAGTGGGTTAAGAGCGTGGTAAGGCAGCGCCTCCCTTTGTTACTGTGCAAATTCCGTGACCAGTTTCTCAACTAAACACCAAACGAAACGGACAGCAACAGAGATGTTTCCAATTTAATTCCAATAAACAGGTGCAGTGGGTGTGGCGCCCGAATTTCGTGAGAAGCGCGAACAGGGGAAGGCGGGGGGGGTGGTGGTTATGGCATCAACATTCAAGCTTCCGACTAACTCGAAGAATTTTAAGCGCAGCTTCCCACTTACTTACAAAGATTAGTTATGGGCTCTTCCCCGATAGGTGTCCCACCCTATTACTTTGCTTATTTGGAAATGTATATCTAACGCAACAACAAAAAAATAAATAAATAAAAAAAAAGGTAGGTCTTCTTTTAAAGAGGAAGATGAGAACTTAAGTGCTTTAAAATATAAACACTTGCAGATTAGATAAGACATAAGGCTGTTGCTACTTTAATTACAAATTTAATGCATTCCGCCCCAATTACTTTTAAGACAAACAGTTTGAAACGCCATTACTTAAATCGATTTACACGCTATTACAACGGCTGGAAAGGAAGGTGAGGACTAGGCCTGTGTTATTTTTGCCCTACAAGCTGTTAATGGAGCAGCAGGCCTACATTTTAAGCCTATACGTAATTATGTCTACATATTATAATCAGGCATTTTTTAGCCTTACAAGTAATTACGCCATGTAATTAGGCCTATTTATTGGGCCCTTATTAGGCCTACATATTATAATCAGGTCTACATTAATAAATTTTTAGCCCTACAAGTAATTAGGCCTATACATTAGGCCTTTTTAGGCCTACATGTAATTAGGCCTAACATCTTATAACCAGGCCTACATTAAGCCATTTTTAGCCCTAAGAGCAGTTACGCCTACATGTAATTTAGGCCTACACTGGGATTTTTTAGGCCTATGATATTAGGGTAGGCCTATATGTAATTAGACCTACGTGTTATAATCAGGCTAACATTAGGCCATTTTTAGGACTTCGTGTAATTAAGCCTACATATAATTAGGCCTGCACGCAATTAGGCCCACATTAAGCCATTTTTAGGCCTCCATTTGTGTGATTAAGCCTATAACAACCGATTCGCTCTATCGGCTCGCAATTTGTCTATATTAGATATTTATTTAATAATGGTACCAAGGAAAGTCAAAGTAAGCCAAAATGCGAGACTATATTTATTTGCCTATAGGATTTGATTTTACTTTTAAATTACAACTCTCATTTACTTAAAAATGTCGGAATATCCCGCCCCTCCCCTTTATCTGTGCTTCGTTATATACACTTCCAATCGATTTTTGCACCAGGTACAGATGTATGATAAGACTTAGATTTAGGGTTTGTTTTCCATCTCTGCACGTGTGGTACAGTGACAACCTGGACTACTGCACTGTGACTAAGATTTGCACTAACGACGTAGCTGTCGACGCGCCATTAGGTCTCAATTTCCCTCCTCTCCAAACGATTTTGTCTGCTCTAACCAACTCCTTATGGGTGATACGGGTTTTCCTTTTTATCATACGCCTAGTATTTGCCAAGGATTTTATTTTACTCTTATATATTCGTATAGTCTTATTTTCCTAGTTTTATACTTGAAAACGTGGTTTCGTGGTTATCGTGGTTTGTGTTTCTTGATTTCTTTCTGCACTTCCAAGCTTTTCGTGTTCAGAATTGTTGACGTGTTACGAATCTAGCCCAAAACTTCGTAACGTCGATTTGCCGTTGGAAAAGGCAGTTTGCATAAGTTTGGCCTACTCCCTACCGCCTTTAAACCTGTTGCCGACGACACTCGCTTTGTACCACACAGACGCAAAGCCGCCATTGTTATTTACCACGACGTCACTTCCTGAAGGAATCCCGCGCAACCCAAAATGGCCGTCACGCCCCATTTTCCCCTTCTCTTAAACGATTGACAAATTTCTTTGGACATGGGAAAAGTAACAAAAATTGACTCGCTCAAGTGGCTGGAATGTGACCTCCAGACCCCAAAATGGCAGCGCCCAGAGATGAGTGATGCTGACAACACGCGGCGAACTAAGAAAAAAAATTGTGAGGGAAGAGAGGATGGAAGAAAAGAAGGGGAGGGAAGGAGGAGGGGTTAATGGAGTGGGCTTCCGTCCAAAGAGACAAAGCGTATTACCGGTTGATCTTTAAGATAGGTCATTAATCATGGACAAGTGACGGCGGAAAATGAGCCAACGGGTGACCGGCTATAGTCGAATACGCTTTTAGTCTTGCGTTGTTGTTTAGCTTAGCGGTAGGAAAGGGAAAGCTAAGTCAGAAATAAGGTTTGGATACGCGTGTTGCGTTTGAGGTTTGGTTTAGCAGCAGGGAAGGCCTTTTTAAAGGAAATTTTGACTGTGGACATTCACGCGTAACCCGTCCCATCCCACCAGCACGGGTCTGGGGGACCGCTGTAAGCTCCCACAGCGGGGGTCACGTCTTGTAAATGTTTTTAAACGACATGGTCCTGCAAAGGGTTAACACTGGGTAAGGGTGGCACGATACATAATTATTTTTATCCCGATAAAACTTTTAAAAATTATCGCTCTAATAATCGATAATACAGCTGTATTGCTACTTAATGCTTAAATATTGTTTGCGTTAACATTAACTCTCCAATCAGCTAAAATGGATAGCAACAGTATTGCACACTTGGTTAGAGAGTTCTTGTAATTCCGCACGCACTGCCGCAAACCGCTTGTTTCTAGCTATTACGGTTTCCGAGATATAACAAATTTAGCATCAGGGTTTGCACGATAATTCGATAAATCAGAAAAAATGCAATACGCTAATTGACAAAAGGTTTTAGAGCGATATTATCGGATTATCGAGCCACTCCTAATACTGGGCAAGACACAACGAAGCAAACAGCCAGGATTAAAGACTGGTCTTTGGTTTGTGAGAACACTAGATAAACCAGTCTGAGAAAGAAAAGTACACCTGCCTCGACTGGGATTAAAACCCAGGTCTTCCAGCATAGGCCAGGTTCTCTAACCACTATGCTACTGGGGCGAACCCTGGCTGTAGGCTCCATTCGAGCTAAGAAGCTGTTCAATCTTTCTCAGTGGTGACACAGGAGGACATTTTAAAGTAGGAAGCAATCGGTTAAGGAGGAAACACCGGGGTGTTCGAACTGGGAAACCGCCGACGGCCGAAATAATGTGCAGAATAAATCCCAAAGCTGTTGAAGGAGACTGGTACTCCCTCACACTACCCTGATTGGCAGATCTGGCAGGGTCTTTGCCATAATTTCATTTCCAGTAGTTAATCAGCCACCAGCCACAATGACCAACCAATGATATCCTTATCTGTAGCAGTCTGATTGGGTTAGGCCTATTTCAAAAGAAGGCGGAAAATTAATCCAGTCACCCAACATGGTGCTGCGGCACTTTAGAGCAGGGTTTGAAAATAAACCGGTAGTCTTGGGTTTTTTCTGGTTTTATTGGGTTTTTTTCAGGGTTTTATTGGTTATTTTGGAGTTTTTATTGAGCCTAACTTAGGCTTCTGTTTTAGTTCATGAGTGTGTTAGGCTCGGTTAGGCCTATTTTGTTAGGCCTCTTGTGTTAGGCCTATTTAAAAAAAAAAAAACGAAAAATGAATCCTGGGAGTCAACATGATGCGACAACACTTTGGAGCAGGGGTTGACCGGTAGTCTTGGTTTTTTTCTTTTTTTTTTTGGGGGGGGGGGGGTGTATTATTTTTTTCACGGTTTATTAGGTTTTTCGAGTTTTTAGTTATTTTGGAGTTTTCATCAGGCTTTATCGAGTGTTGTCGAGCCTAACTTAGGCTTCTGTTTTAGCTCATGGGTGTTTGACAGGTGTTTTACTATTGATTGTTAGGTTTGGTTAAGGTAATAACATCGGATGCCATCGCCATTGCAATGAACCACTGTTTAACAAAAATCATTCCTTCCTTATGAACAGCTTGAAAATAATTAGGAATTCATTACAAAAGGATATATTAACCATTTTTATGGGTTAACTGTTGCCCGCGTTCAGGATCTAACGACAGGCCGGATGACTTTTAGAATATAACAGAATAGACGGTGTCGACCAATGAGCTGAGAGCTTTTTGTAGGCCCATTCGGCAGATGTTAAGTGGAAGCTACCACTATCATTTCGGTTGTTTTTTGCCACATGACGGAGGAAACCGGAGTACCCGGAGGAAACCCGCGTGCAACGGGCGGGCAACAACTTAAGAAAAACACTACAAAAACCTTGCGTTTTAATACAGATAGGTAGAGAAATATCCGCTAGTAAGTTTTGTGTTTTTTTTGTCAGGTGGGTTGGACCCGAAAGCATATGCCGGGATTATACGGGCTGGACTCCACGCATTGATAAAGGATCTTTGGCTCTATCTAACCTCCGATCTCAAGTTTTTTTTTGAAATCATTGTTGTCAGATTGCCTTCAGGGCTAAGCGGATTGGTCATGTGATCAAACGCTGTTTTGTGTCTGGAAATATCCATAAATTGGTAAGGCCGAATATGCCAGGCAGGTCTGGTCTCCACACTTAGTGAAAGATATTAAAGCAGTTGAATCGGTCCAGAAAACTTTTACTAAATATGTCCCCGGTTTCTGTAATGTTTTTCGGGCAAACCTTGGGTTGGAGTTTTGAGGCACCCCCAGCCGCAGTCATAGCGCCAGAAGGTGACAATTTCGCTAGGTAATTCTAATTGGAAATTCTTAAGATCTTTTACACGCCACAATCAACATGGGCACTAGGGCTCTTCGTTTTCCCTAAAATCCCAAGGGTGTCTAAGGTTAGGCTGGAACCTCGGACCTCTGGCAAATCAGATAGTCTTTTTTCCTTATCAGGCCATCGTGCTCCGTTGTGCGACCGCACTTTCCCTCCTACCAAACTAAGATCTGAAATCCATCTTGCATAGGAAACAGAAGAAAAACATAATTTTCGTGCAGCAGTAACCCCTCCTTCCCCCCATACCCCTTAAACGAAATCCAGAATCCTCTCCGGCTGGGCTCCAAACCAAGATCCATCATCCTATCTCAAACCACTCGGAACTCCATTGTCAAACTCATGAAAATTCGAGTTAGAACAGGCCGTATTCACGGCAAAGGAGGTCAGATCTGAATTACCGAATAACACCGATTAATCACGGCCAATCGACGAATAACTCGTTGCTGGTACTAGCCTGCCTAGACAATCCATTATTTCTTAAAGCCTTCACGCAGTTAAAATACTGAAGCAGAGAAAATAGGTCAAGTCCAAAATCAAAGAAAGCGGTTTTTTTTTTATTTGTGTCTTTATGTCTGTCCTTCCGTCATGTGGACAGACGGACACCTGATGTAAGTGAAACAGAACTTCACGGTCACAGTCAACTTTTTTTTTTTGTTCGTAGTTTTTAATTTTAATTGTTATTGATACGGACGTGCCCTACAATTACGAGCATGAAGGTCGATTTTTTTTTTATAAATCTTCATTCCTGCCGAAAGGTGAGATTTCAATCAAGGTGCATTAGTTTTATTATTGAACCAACGGGTCGGTGTGTGGGGCCGGCGGGGAGATGAAAGTATACGAAAAGTGGAGAGTCAAAACGAAAAGTTAGTGTAGTTAGATTTGGTGCCGCTCGAATTAAAACAATTAAAACTAAGAAACAGCATGAAGATTGGATGAGTTTATTTCTGTAGAACCCTTCACGTTAGGGGTCAAAATTTTAACACCTGACTTTTTCTGCTCTCCATGGTTTAGGCTCTATCGAACCGTACACAATATGACGTCACGAAAAAAAGGGGTTAGGTCACGGCGTTAACAGTCTCGGGCGTGGGGGGAGGGGAGGTGGGAGTCAGTAAATTTACGAAGTCATACGTATATTGGAATAATTTTTAAACCGACGGGATAAAAAAAAAAAGTAATCAAAACTAAGATAAATTCGGACTAATTTCATGAATTTCACGGAAAAAAACCGACGAATTTTTCCAAATTGTTACTCCCTTCATTGGAAACGAAGGGGGAGGGTGCTCGATGATTCTGACATGGTATTCTGGGGGGGAGGCGGGGATCTCAAAGATAGTGACAAAGTGTGCCGGGGAAAGGGAGTCAAAAAAGGCAACATTTCCGTGACGTCACTTGCGTAAGGCCTCCATATGGTCCTACCATTTGTAAAATGTTTTGCAACGTTCAAAATTAAGCTATTTCACATACACAGGCATAATAATAATATTAATAATAATAATTTATTCAGCAAACAGGAGAAAACACGAAGCTGCTAGAGCTTGTGCGTGCACTGAAGGACAATACAAACAAAACAATTATGAAAGACATAAACATAACAGACATTTTAAGTCAATTTAGTCTTAAGCATTAAAATATACGCAAGGACGAATTATTATATGGATCAGCACAATGATATTACATTTAGATAGTTCCAAATATCGAGTTTACACTTGTTTTCTCATTTTATTAGCACTATAGTGTCCGCGGCCTATCTTGAGTTCGCCCCAGAACGAATACAGATAATCGATTATATGTTTTCGATAGCAGAGCACCTTGTTGATATCCTAGATGGTTACAAAAGCAATGGCGGCCGTCGATGAAAGCCGCTCTCCCTCCAGGAAGATGTAGCCGCTCCTAAAATACCTGCAGCACTCAAGTTACGCTGCGCGCACAATAGTAATATTTGTTGAACAGGACGGAATTTCGTTGAATAAAGATGGAATTACATAAAACATGACACTCTTACTGTTTGAATTTTCTGTGAGGTGGAGTTTGCAACCATGCATTGTATGATGGTTCTTGAAGGTCTTACGTTAAAGTTTTATAAATAGAGTTCAAATAATTATTTTGTAATATTGTCTACTTGTAAAGTTGCTGAGAGGTGAATAATGATTTTTTACAAATTTCTTTTGTAGTGTTTCCGTTTCTTTTGGCAAAAAAGCAATTTCACCGCTTTGTTAATGGTTCTTTGTAGACTCTCAAAAGGTTTGTTGAAGTTTATCCAAAGATCTTGCAGGCGTATCTGACCTTGGATAGGATCCAAGCTTCATAGAGAGCTTTTCTTCACAGTTTTGTTTATATAATCCTCGATCACATAATGCGTTGGGGGTTATTCGTCTAATTTTTCGAATTAAAGTTTCAATATGATCATCATAATAAGAAGAACAATTTGCTTCCAACAAAAAGAAGAACAAGAAGGGTACAAAGGAACCTGCCCCGAGTTACAAGAATGATTCCTCCTCTCGCTCCCCCCACCTTTCATCCAATAAGTTCCTGTAGTTGGAGAAAACATCAAAAGGAACAAAACAGGGTCCTTCAGGAATAAAGCTCAGCAAAGATGCTTGACAGGTCGCATTTAACGAAACGGGAAGATTTCTGTCCTCTCCTGGTTCTGAGAGGACCCTAGGAAATGTTGGGTCGTCAGTTTTTTTGTGGACCACCCTATTTAGTTATTTTAAAAGATAATTAAGATCCGTTTGAAAAATAATATTACAATGCTTAAGTATGCTAAAACAAAACTTTTGATGAAGCAAAGAATATTTGGTGTGATGTGTTGTTCCATCGTACAAAAACCCCTTAAGGGTAAAGGGACTCATCAAGTTTTCCAATACAATTAAAGTTGTAATATTAGACTGTCAAAAAGTGTGATTTCATATAAAAACCCAAAGAGGGCAAAAAAAATAAAAAATTAATCAAGTTTTCGCCACATAAAGTAGGGATATCAGAGCCAAGATGGCTGCTGCCAAGTTTGTGGACCGAACCGTGATCACTGACGCTTAAGTGTCAATCACCGAAGTGTTAGTTAAGGGTGACTGATCAGGGTTGGAACGAAAATCTTAGTGACAGCCATTTTGGCTATGATATCACTAGTTTATACGGCGAAAACTTGATTGGTTTTTTTGCCCTTGTTGGATTTTGTATATCACACTTTTGAGAAAAATGAGTTGTTTTGGAGGGTTCAGAGGGACTTAAAGCACCCTCTCCCCCTTTCTTAGACCCCCTTAGCTGAAATTTTTTTGGCCCCTCACAATCAAATTTCTGGTGCGGCACCGATTTTGTTTAATTGCTGTTTGTTGATTGGGGCCCTGAATTGTTGGTCAACGGCCCCTGATGTTCCAGGTACGCCGCTGATGGGAAGGCAACTCATTCCACACAGTGATACCGCGGTGATTCTACGACTGGCGAAAAAGTACTTGCGGCAGTCACGGCAGGTTATTTAACCACCTGTTTCAGTGAGTGTCCACATGATGTATCGTTACCCTTAAGAGCAAACAACAAAAGAATAACCAACACCAAGATTTCCATGTAGAATTTTGAAACTCATGTCAAAATCCGCTTTTAAACGATGGAGTTCAAGCGACTCCACGTTAGTAATGGCAATTCTTTCTAGGTAAGATACATTCTTAAACCAACTGACGGACTTCGTAAAAGAGCGCTGTACAGATTCAACACGCTCAATGTCCCCAACCTGGCAAGGCGACCAAACCGGACTGGCGTACTGCAACAATGAGCCAACACAACAACATTTTGATCGTCACCGCATTTTGGTCAGCCAGTTTAACCAACTGGGTTTTAGATCAGTAGCGAACCACCATGCCCCCCCCCCCCCCCCCCCCGCTTTGGGTTTGTGCCCATGAGGGGGTTAAGATTTTAGAAGTGAATAATTTTGTTTACTCTAGATGACATACGTCTCAATGATTTAAAAAAAAAAAAACAGTAAGTCCAGCACGGCGAACGTTGGCATAAGATATATACAATATCGTCCACGTAATGCATTTTTCTCCCCTAGTTTAGCTTATTCTTTCTCACTAAAATGACATACTCTTCTTTCTTTCCGTTAATAACAATTGCTTAGACCATCGTCAGTTGGAGCGACAGTAAAGGCAATTAAACAGGACGGAAAGCCAAATAAGGGTTAGGAAGGGTTAAATAAATACGGATGCAAACCTATTTACGTTGCCTTTTGGACTTATATGTCAGACTGCCTGAGCGGGAAATTGAACCCACGACCTTTCAAACCAAATGCAGAAGTCCGTGTCAGTATATGGCTCTGCGGTAGGACGTCGTGGTTTTAAAGGTCGTGGGTTCAATTCCCAGCTGAGGCATTCTGACATTTAAGTCTAAAATTCAACGTGAATACGTTTGCATCCATATTCATTTAATAGTAAAGAAAACACTTAATACTTGTAAAAGTAAAATGCCGTAGTTTGTTCTTGAAATAATCGATTTAATGACACTATTGCGCATTTTTCCCCATTATTGTTGTATTACAGGCGACTTTTTTTTTTACCAATAAATGTGCATTTTTCGTTATAGTTCTGCACCTTTTATAACATTTTTGTTTGTTCGCAAGGCTTTTCTGCTATCTTAATATTATTTATCCTACCAGTTTTTGCTCCTCAGCCACCTCCCCCCCTCCCCACGTTACAACTGGAAGACACAGTAAAGAGGAGGGGTAGAACCCAACTCGAAATCATAACTTCATCACCGTCTGACACACAGTTGAAGGTTAAAAAAAAATAATGCAAATGTAAGAACTGACCTGCTAATTTCTGTTCCCTCAGCCTCCTCCACCAGCGTTCGGCCCTCCTCACGGACCACCCCTCCCCCACGTGGGCAAGACGGTCACTGAAGCTGCGAATGAATTTGTTATGCATGAAGGCTGACATTGTTGCAAAGTTGGCAAACGCACAAACTTCGGGCACACGACACTATCCCACAACAAAATTACTGGTTGGTCGGTTACGACGATGAGTGCACTTAAAACTGAGACAGTCGACTTAAAAACTTCAGGTGACTTTAAAAAAAACCCAGCAACATACAACACGTAGATGGTGATATGTATGTAAATTCCAATCAAGAATTGTGCATTGTTGATATGTGGGCGACGTTCGTTACTGATGAAGCGTCGACATTTTATGGTTAGAAAAAAATCACAACACGAAAACAATTCAACAGTCGAAAGAGTTCGGTTTTAAATTTTTCTTGGGAGTTATACGGTACGAAGTTTCGTCAAAACTACGGCCGCACACGGACGAATATCGAAACACGAGGCAGTGTTAAAACATTAAACCATTAAACAACGAACACAATCACGGATCTCACAAAAATTATTTCAGAAGACGAATCCGTCGACACAAAACTGGCAGCTACGTCAAAATATCAAATTTGCACGGTGTCAAGTGCCACTATTGTTATCGTATACTACAAAAACAGCCGCCGGTTACACGAGAGACGTGTACGTGTACGTAAAACATTTCGACGACACGTCTACGTAATCGCAAGCACTATCACCTGTGTAGCAACCCCTAGGCCCGCTTATACAACACATTTTCAAAAAATTCGCAGCCCTGAAGTTACATACACCACGCAAACTCCCAAAGCTAGGCACTGAAAACGCACACGTCGAACCAGGAAACGTCGTCCTACACTTGCATCTTCAACAATCCACTCGCCACTCACTGTGAGTACAACATTTGGACCACGTGTGGGTGGCGAATCACCCACGCCGCGCGACCGTCTCTAGGGCAACGCAACCACAGGTAGAACGCTTCGCCGACCCCGCCAAATCCGTGAAAACCTTCACGCACAAATCACCCACCATAGTAACGTGTTTTCAATACATCCTCCAATCTCGGCGAACGGCAAACAACAACAAATATCCCACCCCAGCCAACCTTAGGGGGGTGGGTAAACGCTGTGGAGAGGTGGGGGGTAACTCCCCTCGCACGTGCGGCTCACGAAGCACGTCGCGCGACAAGCGTTCCCACCAACTGACGGCGATTCTCGAGTGAAAGCTACTCCCATCCCATAATGCTGCGCGTGAAACCAAGGTTTCTACAACCCTCGCTGTACCGATGCGCGCCCTCCTTATAACGCGACAGACCCTTGTCTACGTAGCAGGCCTCAAAACCAGGCGTCGTTCTCACAATCAACGCCTCGTCAAAAAAACCACCAAATTTAACCCAACCTAAAACAATCTGACATTCTCAATTCAGCACAACATTCTTAAAATAAGCGACTAATAGGCATTTTTAGCACGCCAAAATACATAACCTGGTTTTGAAATGCGCTATGTAACTATAACCGATACGTATACAGAGACAGAGACCAGAACGTCCAGCTTGCTATCTTATCGTATAATCGACGGGACGGTTCTTCGAATTAGAATCGCATGCCCGCAAACATAAGTACTAATGATATGACAGATTCGTAGATAAGATTTTTTTTAGGAGGCAGAGATTCATGCATATTAATGCGCTCTGTGTTATAAATGTCCCCACGTCAACAAAACGGGGTCACAAATGCAATCATTGAGTTCTAAATCAAACGATTTTTTAATATTTTTTTTGTCTTAGGTTCTACACAAACCACGTTAAAAGACAGTGTTTCCACAACCGTAAAAGTTTACACCCGTAGCCGCTAAGAACCGAGTTCTCACAGTAAATGTTACTCTAAAGTGAGCACGGCCTATCTTGAGTTCGCCGCAGAACGACACAGATAATCGATTGTACGTTTTTGGCAGCAGAGTGCCTTGTTGATATCCAAGATGGTTACAAAAACAATGGCGGCCGTCGATTAAAGTCGCCCCCTCCAGGAAGACGTAGCCGCTCGCAAAATACTTCCCGGACTCAACATACGCCGCGCACACAATATAAACAAACAAGGTTCGACAAAACCTTCCACTTGAAAATTCAGCACTTTTACGAGCCCTTTACAAGGATTTAAATCAAAATTCAAGAATCTTTAACAATCCTGAGGTGCCTTTGAAATTAAACCGACTGGATCAAGCTGACGACACTTGGACTTTACCAGGATCAGCGTAAAACAAGAGTCTTCAATGATGGTCAGCAAATTGTTCGGCAAAACGTACAATAGTATTAGCGGGGTAGACAAAATGGCCTCCAAGACTGGCCGTCTGTTCGGGAATTGGCCAACCTAATCGCATCTTTGCACAGTGAGTCACGCCATCTATTGGCCGCTAGTGGCGGTTTTTAAAATAATAATTTTAATTTATTCGTGGATTTACGTGGCAAATTCGTATTATCTATAAATGTATTTTTAAAGAGCTTTTAAAAGTTATCACTCAGCCACAGTTGAGCTGTTTCTCTGCGCTTGGGGAAAAGGAGAGACACGTTCGTGTATCCCGAACAAGTGTTGCAAGGGAAGGAACATTGGCATTATTTTATGTGACCGTCGCCCTCGGCTAACACAAAGCGGCAACAGAACAAATCAATCGCATCAGTGACGTTTTCGGCGGTCATGGCCATATTGTCCAAGCTAGTCATACATTCTATTTTTTATCCAAGATCCCACCGATACAGTAGTAGAGCCCTGACCCAACAAAAGTTACTCTTCGTCCCAACGTTCGTCCCGAGTCTGAGTCCTGAGCCCGTGCCGCCAGTTTTCGAACTAGTGGCCGTTTCTACTTTTGTGGAAAACGGTACATTAAAAATTACGCCGGGTGGGTATTTATCTAATAAAAATGTGTGAAAATATCACTTGTGCTCCAAATACCAAACACGTGTCAGTTCGCAAGCAGTAGTGTTTACGCAAGGAACGTATTTTAATTCTCAAGCCAAGGTCGACTGAGGTAGAAATTGAGTATCTTGCCTCCCAGTGCCTCGCCGGTTTCTCGTGCGTGTCGGAAACTTAATCCCAGCTAATCGCTGCCTTCGGTAAACAAGATTTTGGCGATGTTAAATCTACTGGCCTAGACCCACAAAACGAAATGTACAGCCTCCCTCCCAGATGGCCTTATGACAAGCGGTGAAATACAAGGCGAGAGTTACAACACTGATACTCCCACGTCGTTGCATTTATGAACTCCTGACTTTACGAAATATTACGAAAAAAGCCTTTCTAACCTGGATGCATCACATGAAACTCATTATCGCATAAATGATCATTACCTGAGGGTATGCTTATGCAACGTCTCACTTTTTCATTCTCGCAGCTAGAATTCACTCGCGCTGCCAGAGACGGCGTTGCCATGGTAACAACGCTACCTGGATTACCTAAATCCGACATCGTTGGAGTAAATGCTTGCAGTCTTGTAATCCGTGACAATACGATGAACAATTCCTCCTGACGAAACAATTTTCCCTGTCGCTTCGGAACTCACATTATTGCCTGTTTTCGTTGCGACCCGACAGAGCCAAAACCGCCGCCATATTGGAATTTCAGGTGATTGCTAGTTTCTAGCAGCAAGAACGCAAACGCGAGTCGTTACATAAACGCACCCTGGCAGCAACAAGCTACAGGAAGTTGCTGTTGTTTCTAAAATTTCAAATTCTTACAAGACATCACTCGTAATATGGAACACAACGCAGTTTATTTCCGTAGTTACTTTGAGAATGACGCAATCAGGAATTCTATTTGGGTGAAGCGGGTGAGGGGACGGGAGGGGGGAGATAGAGTTAAAAAAATTAAATTCAAAATGGATCCGAGAATTAAGTTAAGTGGGGGGGAGGTGCCCCTTGTAGCCCAGTAATACAACTTCTGTTCCGCAATTCTAATGCCCTGGAAACATAAAAAAATTAAGCCAATTTTTAGAATTTGTTCAATTGCTATAAATCTCTTACATAGTGTTCACAAATGACTTAATATTTTTTTTCTAGCAATGTAACCCCTCCCCCGTCCCCTATGTAACACCAATGTAAAGATTGGCATAATTTCCCCATCCCAACCTGAAAATGCGTAACATTTTCTTATCTCCCTGCCGCCCCCCGCCCCAACCGATGGACGGTACACATTTTTTGGATGAATTAATTTTTTATAATCTGAACTTGGAAAAAATAAATAAAAATTTTAGTTGTAAAACAAAAGTTAGAAAAACAACTTAGCTAAAGGGTTTACAAAAAAAAA
>JAHWFP010058092.1:39369-54924 GCA_023313725.1 Lithobius niger
CCCCCCCCCCCCCCCCTCCGCCACTAGGACACAGTGGCAAAGGACCTTACATCCTCAGATTTATTAGTTACGGTTTTAACGGTATGACTGCGTTTGTTACTGCATTTTTTTAAATTTTAAATGTTTAAGACACTATTTAATGATGCAGTGTTGCGTTAAAGGGGAAAGTCCGAACTTCAATAAATTAAGATGCTATCCATCTTTTTTATGACCGTCTGATGCGCCAGCGGTCCCACGTTCGAGTTCGGCCACAGCCACCCCTGCTGGCATTTTCGAAGAGAAGGGCCCTGCGGTGTCATGTCGATTGTGGCATGTGAAAGTACCTAGGAATTTCCGATGGGATATACACAGCAAATTTGTCCCTCTCTCTCCTTTTGGCGGCATGGTTACGGCTGGGTACGCGTCAAAAAGCTATAAAAGCTAAAGATAATCCTCCTCTCTGAGTGAGTGGTGACTTAAGAGGCCACACAAACACAGGAGAGAGGGAGGTAGGGGGGGGGGGGTTTAATCAGCATTTAAACATTCTTTATTCACAGTTGGACGCTCATTTCAGAGGGTAATCATTTTGCGCACGTTCGGGCCTAAACACCCCTCTCCCCTTACCCCCACATCACGTTCCAAGCTATTTACTCCGTCGTTTACAGTACGTCGTGACTTCTAAAAGGCAACCATTATACGGCATATGCCCTGAAGAGACAAACATGTTTGGCTTTCATTTTCATGCCTAGCTTGTTGCCAGGGGCAACTAACTGGGCTGCTAGGAGCCCAGCTGTCTGGCAGAAAAATAAAATGCCTCGACAAGGAATCCTGTTATGGGTTTTTATGACTCCAGAGATCTTGGACCATCGTCTCTTCCTACCAATTCACCCACGTCGCTTGTTATTTTTATTTTTCATTTCTTTCTTTTATTTTTTGTGTCTGTGTTTGCAAGTTGGCTTAAAGAGAAAGATGGGGCAGTTAGAAACCGAGGTGAGGTCGTAAGGGTAGTTAGGCAGCATTCATGCAACTTGTCCACTGCTTGCCGAAAGCTGAACTCTAACTCACTTTGAGCATTTTTATAAAACCCTCGATCTGCTCACTGACCGATTATATCAAAAAGACAGCTTTCATCAAAATATTCATTGAATATTCGGAAATTATTCGGCCTATTGCGGCCAAATATCTAAATATTTGGTATTCGGCCGAATAATGATAGACGGTATTCAGCTGAATACTGATTTTGGCCATATACTGATATTCGGTATGACACTGGTTTTGGCCGCATTATGATAGTCGGTATCGGTGGAATACTGATTTTGGCCGAATAATGATATTCGATATTCGGCCGAATATTGAATTTAGCAGAATAATGATTCGGTATTCGTCCCAATATTTATTTGGTAGAATAGTGATATCGGTATTCGTCCTAACACTGATTTTGACAGAATAATGATATTCGGTATTCGGCTGAATACTAATTTTGGCCGAATCATGGTCTTCGATATTCCGCCGAATACTTATTTGGCCGAATAATGATATGCTTAACAACCAATGTCGTGTTGCTCAATACAAAATATCTCATTGTTTTAAGTGTTTTTTTTAACCAAGTTTCCTGACAAGAAAAAGTCAGACCAAACTGACAACATGAAACAGTTTTCATTAAAGTTTTCGCGTAGTTATGGGTTTAATAATCAAGTTACCGCTATAATAAAAAGGCTTATTAGAAGCGTAACTTCTAACTTCTCATTTGGTGCTGCTCTCATCTTTGTAGGTGCCTTAGTTCAAGAGGAGTAGTGGAACAAACATGCACGCACGCACATCGCATACGTTTTTAATCATGTATACGTTTTTAAAACTGTTTTACGGTTTAGTCAGGGCCAAAATTAAAAACAAAGTCAAGTGTACTCCATAAAAAAAAACAGACTCCAAAATGAAGGACGAGGCCTTTTTAAAAGCTATATTCAACAACGTATCCAAAACGCCACGCCAAAACAGTTTATTCTTAAGTTTATATAGAATGAGGTTTGGAGAACACGTTAGGGAGAGTGGGTGGGCGGGGGCGCGTCCATTTTCACAATAAGTAAGTAAGACCCATTAATTTTATTTTTCAGGACAAGCTCGTTCTTCGGCTACTTCTCGTGCTACTGGGAAGTGGACAAAACGCCTCCCCCGTCGTTTCTCGTTTAAAAGTGAAATTAATAAAAGTCGAATAGACAGGTTGCTCAACGGGTCACAACTTGGGCGAAACCGAATGTCGACATGGAATGATAAAAGTGCGGTGCTCCTACCTGTTGTGGCGATTTAATTTATTATACTTGCGTCTAACTACGAAAGCCATTGTACATACCAGCCAGTGAGTATACAATTGCTTACTGATGGACTAGTAAGAGGGTCACGTGTAAAGATTTAAATAAATGCCCAGTTTTAACTATACTTTAAAACGGTTAATTAAATATTTTAAGGCACAGTTTGAACAAATTTAAAAAAATTTTGAATTAAAATTAGAAAATTAAAATAAAAAATTTCAAGTTACAGCTAAAATTATAAATTAAAAAAGAAGACCATGGACTCAGGTAACAGTAAACACTTAAACATATGCACACCGCCATGACCAGGCCACACGACGCGAAACACGCCTCCCTCTCCTGGGTGACGACTTCCTACGTGGCCCAGATACACAGGAACGAGCCAGTTTGAAGCGCGAATTGTGCGCAAAATGTGAATGAAGACACATAATTTATTTGACAAGTGGAGTAGAGTAATTTAAAGTTAGTTGGAATTTGCACTAACGCGCAAAGCAGATTCCATCCATCTCCCTACACAAACAAGCCGACTGTGACGTCACTCTGTAGTGGCGTTTAACAGCAAGAGTGAGAGAAAAGCAGAATTGTGTGCATTCAATTTATGATAAACAGCTACAAGATTCAGCTTAAAGTTATGGAGGCAATTACAGTAGGCACCTTATTCGATGTAGAGATTATACAATTTTTAAACATGGTGTACGTCTCCAGGATATAAAATGAAAAAAAATTTCCCTTCGAACATGACGTCATT
The DNA here is from genome assembly GCA_023313725.1 of Lithobius niger. Lineage (NCBI taxonomy): Eukaryota > Metazoa > Arthropoda > Chilopoda > Lithobiomorpha > Lithobiidae > Lithobius > Lithobius niger. The sequence goes on from JAHWFP010058092.1 coordinate 42,403, forward strand.
TAAGACCTGCCTCTGATTCGCCGCTCTCTAGGTTCGGTTTTTTCATAAGCGAAACCCCGGAGCAACCCCAAACGCCCTTCTCCGCAGTTTCTAAACCTCCATTAAGATTTATCAGGATTAAACATGCATGCGAACGTTTGAAGTAACCTACTTACTGCATACAATCGTTTTTACTTTCTGGAATGCTCTTCTAAAATATAAAATAGACGACGTAGTTAGGGGCATTGGATTAAAATAAACCGGTCTTTCAACATGGCGGCGCGGCTTTTCGCTCACGAGAGCACGCGCAGAGATGCGCAAATGGTTCTTGCGTGGAACTATGGGAAAATACGCGATTCAGACTTAGCATTAAAAGGACATTCATCCCAGCTCCATTTTTCTCGATCCTCCACATCAAGTACGGCCCCAAAGGTCTATTTCCGTACCGTTAGTCAATCCCTTGGTAAAAATCCGTTTTAAAATGTGGCGTCTAGATTTTCTGTTGAATCATAATTAACTATATTTACTGCGTCCCGCAGCATATGATCCTTTGCGCGCTTACAATAACCATGACGTTTCATCTCCGTGCGTGCATGTACTAATTTTCTAATAATTACCATGAGATCAAAAATCGAAAAGACTAATGCGGTAAAATTTAAAAATTAATTATTCCAATAGATCGCCGAAGCAAAAACTATAAAACACTAGCCTAGAAAATTATAAATTGTGATGTTAAAACATGAGAATCATTCCGGTTTGTGACGACACGATTAATGCGTTCATGCTGGTTCGTCTATTAGGCAAAATACCAAATGAGACAGTAGCTGCGTTCTTTGCGATGCTATATGTGTGGCTGGCAATCAGCGCGTGGCTGTTATAAGGCAGGCCGGTTGTCCCTTTAAGCGATAGCATGGCTGGGAAAGACGGTTGCAAATCCCAACTAACTATTCCCATGATTTGATTGGCGCATGGGGACACACGAGAGACCAATCCGAACCAATGTTGCATCCAACACCACCCGGGCATCAGCCAGTGGTAAATAATTTACGAGTAAGCAAAAGGAACCCTCAATATCCTTCAATGGCGAAAGATTTTCTGATTCATCAGATACAAAGGGGCGTCGGACGAACGTCTAACTGGAAAATCGTCTAATAGAATAATTGTCTAATATCTGCATAAATAAATAATCGGGAAAATCGTCTAAACGGAATATCGTATAATGGATAATCGTATAATGGATAAACGTCTAACTTGATAAACGTCTAACTGCGGTTTCTGATGTTATATGTACAGCCGCAGCGAGCGCGGGAGCGTGAGCGAGGCAGGGACATTAGACGATTTTCCATTATACTAATTTCGTGTTAGACAATTTTCCATTATACGAATTTCCAGTTAAACAATTTTCCATTATACGAATTTCCTGTTGGATGATATTCCGTTATACTGTTTTCCGTTATACGTTCTTCCAGTTATGAGATTTTCCAGTTAGACGATAATCCCTCGCCCCGATACAAACAAAGACGCTTTAATGACAACGGCGCTCGCAGCAGTGACGTTCTTTAAAAACATGCTTCGCCACACGACTGCACTCCTTTCAACAAGTGAAAGTACGTAAAATTGCTAAACCAAGTACGCATAAAAAATAAAATAGATACGACAAAAGCTTAAAACAAAACTGAATAAAGGAACAGCCGAAAGCAATTCTGCTGTTGCGTTGTCCGCACTGGTTCGCTCGGTGGGCTGCCCAAGCCAGCCAAAAACAAACAGAGCGCGTTTGAGGGAGAAAATGGTTTATTACGTCATAGCACCGTCGGTCAAACCCCAAGAAATAACGCAGCCTTCGACAAAGTAAATATAATTCCGCAGTATAAATACATTCGGTTTGAGTTACGAGACGTAGATGACGTCACTGTCTACATTATACTGTATGAAAGTGACCTTTCGAACAAAGAAGTCCGGGGGGGGGGCGGGGCGAGTCCGTTTTCATTTCAAATTTTTCGGGTTTGGAATACCCAAAACGGAACACGAGATCCGCATGAAACGTGTACGAATTTAGCAACCTGAAGGAAAGAGCCAAATGAGACAAACAGCGAAAATCATACACTAGAAATAACGTAGTATAGTAAGAGCCACCCGAGTGTAGTGGCATGACTCGGATTCGAACCGCAAACCCAATCCGTTCCTAGATCGCTGATATAACGCCTCTATACTAACAATTTGCTCTACGCGGTCATTTTAGGACCAGGTTTTAAATGACGTCATGAACGAAGGATAGGTTTTTTTTTCACACGATACGGATCGCTGAAGCCAAAGCAAAGACTCAGAGGGGTGGGGGGCAGTGGATGGGAAAGGTCAGTGCATCCGTTAGCCCTACTCTTGGCATTCTATTGCTATAAAAACTACAGAGGTTGGCAGGCCAGTGCGTCTGTTATTATTAGGCATGTATATAATTACGCATTATCTGAACCGAAGAAGTAATGTTTATGGGTTGTTTGGGATGGAAAACGGGTCAAGTTGGGCCAACTCTCGCACAAGGGAAGGGACAGTATTCAATTCAGCTCCCATCCAAATTCAACTACGTGTAGCAAACCAGATGCAGGGAAGTAAGGATTTGCTACTTTTACTCTAACCTACGTAAATGTTGCAAATGCAATTTCACTCAGGGTGCTAGAATACAGTGAGAAAGTATGTCCTTTTAATAAACCGTCGTAACCTACGCACGCAAAAAAAAAAATTATTGTACAACGAGCAACTGCTAATTTAAAGGTACATGCCTCCATGTTGGCTTTCCTGTATGACTCAAGTTTTGCAACATTCGTTCAAACATATGTCAATCTAGCAAACGTTTTTGTTTTCCTGTTTTCCCTACTATGAGACAGTTTTCATACATTACGTAACTCAAACGTATGTAAATGTTGCAAAAGCTATTTATGCGCAGGATGCACGAAAATAGGGGAGGGTTTGTCCCTTTAATACAAAACGATGACTACGAACAGAAAAAAAAAACACAAATTATTTATTTATTTTGAAAAACAACAGCGACGCACAAACAGTTCACCAACAATTTTTAACAACTTACCACAAAACGTGTCTCGCAAATAATTATCCTCACATTAAACCGAAAAAGAAACTATAACTTTCAGATTTCCAGTTTACAATTTAAAGTTCCTTTTGAAGGCAGGGAACGAAGCCATTTAAATAACCACACCAGAAATTTGAATCAACCTTTGGCGCAAGCAGACAGCCGCGAAGAAAAATCACGGCTTAGCGAAACACACAACCAGACCACACTCACCGCATTTTATTATGGTTGCCATCGTTACCGAACACAGAGCTCTTTGAAATGGAGATGTTTGGGAAACGGACCTTAAGCCTCCAACCGGCGCTAGGTTTACTTTTTACAGAAAAATATAGGGTTGCATTTCGTAATTCTGCTTTCGTGTTTATTTTAAAGATTTATGCAACCAAAGATCCTGATTTATCCCAACTTAATACACGTTTCTAAATGTAATCCCCTTTTCTACGTGAATAATTATGCTTTCTTGAGGCAGAGAGAAAAACAGGGCTTTACATTTGCTTAGTTAGTGAAATAAAAATTTTAATCCTGGTGGATAAGACCGAGGACTTTTTACGTAGCCCAGAACACCACCACCAACATACAAAGAAAAAAATAAGAAAAAAAAACAATGCGCATTTTCAATACGCAGTATGAAACGCAACTTACAAATCACTTCATCATCGTGGTCATCGTGGCTGAGTTGTGAGAGAGCTCATCCTGGTTGCTGGAGGCTTGCGGATCTGGTCGAACCCCTGGAAAGGGGATCTTGGCAAAGTCCCCGCCAGGACTACCGGCCAGGGTAGCGTGAGAGGTTACCATGCTCCTTCAGCGGCTATGGGAACTATTCTGGACAATAGTTTGGTCCCTACAATGATCGGAGGTTTCCCGGATCGAATCCCCGGGTTGGCACCTCTCTTGACCAGATATTTCTTCTTCTCTAAAAGTCTGGTAATGTTAAAAATTGAGCCGGTTCAGTCATACAAGCATTAAGTTGCTTCGGCTGACTAAAGGCTAAAAAAAATAAAGAACTTTTTTCTTGCTTATTTTTATTATTATTTGCGTGTATGCGTATGGGTGCACAGGAGTGGGTACGCCTAACCTAACCTAACCTTATTTTCTTCCGTAAACTGTACACTACAGTGACCAGAAAAAAACGTCCAACATATTCCCGAATTCTACCCAGTGTTTCGTTTTCTTATCTCAAGCTTCAACACAAGTAAAAGTTCGGCGTTAAGCGGCTCTCAAAAGTTCTTTAACCTGCTCCGTAGCGTTTTAAGATTCAAAACACCCACATGTCACTGTCAACCCTTCCCTCCCAGCTGATAAGTCAACCTCGACCGACCGACAATGACAACTGTATGCAGAGCCATTCATTGTGTCAACTCTTGATCGTAAGCAGAGCCATGCAGTACGATTATATTTCTTCCCAAACCTTGGCACTCTGCCCTTACCACGTTGAACTGTTTAGCAGCCTCTTAGCTCAGAACATCTTCCGAAACCTGAATGGCCTGCGTGAAGTACTTCATTGTGATAAGGTAGGAAAATCACGAAATAAATACTCTGCTTAACGCCCCTTTTAACTTCTGAATGTGATGGATTGGGGACAATTTTACTAGGAAATTCCTAGAATCCGGCTCAAGCGAGTGCTAACTAGTTTGGAGGCGTTGGTAAGGCCTTTCTTCTTTTCCCGACCCACACGCAACACACACACACGGGCCAGCACGACACTGAAACCCTCTCAGCGTAAGAATATCAATCAAACGTTGGTTGGTGCCGAGAGGAAAGGCGAAAATCAACTAGGCCGGGTGTGGATGACGTTGGGGAAGAGGGGTTTGAAGACATCCATATACGACTAGACCCTACCGTCAAAGGTAGAGCGGGTTACGAAGACGGGACATCAAAAACGTTATCTAAATTCAACATGAGTTTGAGTGAGTGGAAGAAAGAAGAAACGGGGAAGTGGGTGAAATTTTGACTGCCGTTGGGGGCAAATTTCGTTGAACATCAGTTTGTCTAAATTTTAGACTTATTTGTAGCTTGGGAGATTAAGGGGGTGGCATACATTGGTTTGAGTGGGTGGGGTGGGGAGGGTGCCCTCCCCAAACTTGGCTTAACCGAGAGTTTTTTAACTAGCTGATAGCTCAGCTAAAAAGGGCATGTGATTGGTAACTGGTGTTTTAAGTGCGGTTCCCCCCAACCCCACCCAATAAAGTTTTTAACTTTTTTAATAAAGTTTGGCATAAACAAGACATCAATTTTTAAATTACCGTGACAATTTCCCCGACAGTTTGCTGTTAGAAATGCCAAAAATTTGATTCGAGTAATGAATCAAATTTTCATAAATTTTCGTTGACGCAAAGTTTGCCGATTACGAAATTTTGAATGCCAAGAACAAAAGATTAACCAACTGCAGGTCCCATCTCAATTTTTGAAGTAGCTGTTCATGAAAATGCGCGTTTACCACACGACTCTTCATTCTCGCAGCTGTAATTTAATTGCGATGGCAAAGGTGTCGTTGCCATGGAGACAACGCTACCTGGTTTTGATAAATCCTACATAGAATAGAATAAAATAAAAGTTGTCGGCCAATAAGCTATACAAATTTTTGCAGGCCCGAGCGACAGATGTTAAGTGGAAGAAACCACCATCGTAAACAGTTGTTTTTTGTTTTTTTTTTCCCGCAGGAGGGAGAAAACCGGAGTACCCGGAGGAATCCCTCGTGCAACGGACGGGAAACAACCGGAGAAAAACCCGTACATATACACTTCCCTTCCCAGAATCGAACTCGGGTCTGGCAGAAGCCATATACAGCTGGGACGAAGACGCCTATCGAATCTGACACCCCCGCGTCATAGTTTGATGAATAAGGTCACTTTCAAGTCCGATAATGGTGGGGGGGGGGGAGGTAGAACAATAATAAGGGATGTTTCCAGAAAAGTATGAAAAAAACGTGCATACACGACGTTTAAAGATTCCCAAAGAGCAACAACCGCAAAAAGACAAAAAAAAAAAACTACCGAATTCTTAAAAGTAAAACATAACAAAAAATCCGCGATCAAATTACAGGCCATGTGCGCCTTTCCGTTGGCAGCGGCGAGTCTATCGACGAAGTCAGGCCTTGATCTCGAGCGACACGAAACAGGACGTTATTCAACGAGATGTCAAAAACAATTTCTGTCCAATAGAGGACGTCATATAGAAAAAAGTTTAAAAAAAAAAAAACCGAAGCAAACTAAAAAGAAAAAATATGACGGAAAAATATAAAGAGGGTTGGAAAAAATTTCAAAAATCAATACAACGACGGAAATAAATATTGAGTAACGGAAAAGTTCTCATTTGTCAACACCAAGCTACAACAAAGTGCACTTTCGCGAAAAGCGACCGATTTCCTCAAACGTGACGTCAAACGTAGCTTGCTTTAGAATTCTTGCAGGACGTATCAATGAGCAAGACGTAGCTTGGTACCTATAACACTGACAGACCCTTTCACTTACCCTTGACGCAAAGAAGACATTCCCATCTTTCGAATGAATCAAATTGGACTTACCCACTTCAATTAGAAACGGCGCAAGCGCAATTGAAGGTTTAATTTGCCAAATTGAGACAACGACAAGCATTAAATAAGCCAGACATGGCCGAAAATTGCCGAAAATAACCATATTCCCCCAATGGAAAAAAAAATTTTTAGCATTTAGATTACGATTAAAGACGGAAAGGCCAAAGGCTCACAAGAAATAACTAAATACAGATGCAAACCTATTTACGTTGCCTTTTGGACTTACATGTCAGACTGCCTGAGCGGGGAATCGAACCCAGGACCTTTTAAACCAAAGGCCAAGGTTCTACCACTGAGCCATACTGACACGGCCCATTACGATATTACGATATTGTAGATTACGATATTGTAAACAAGTTCTATCTCAATCGTTTTTCGTAGCAATAACAGTTATTGATAAAAGGCCAAAATGTAAAAAATTTGGTATTTGGTCCTAGGTATTATCAAAATTTAAAAAAAAAAGGAAATTTCAAGTCTCCTTTGATGTAGTTTTATGTGCGACGTTATGTGCGACATTGAAGAAAAGTTAAGTTTTTTTCTGAATTTTTACAGTTTTGACAAGTCGAAAATTTTTTTCACATTTTTTTTCTTTTTTCAAATCTCGTAAACCGACACACATTTTTTGGACTAAGAATTGGATTTTGGATCCGAAAAATGTGAGCCTATTTTTAATTTTATTTAAAGAGCCTATAAAACAGCTTGGACTTAGAAAAATTCTCAAGCTGCGTGTTTTTTTTAAAGGGGCCAGACTCCAGCACAAATAAAGAAGTCTAACTAGCACTAACGATAAACAGCGGCGTTAGCAACAAGCAAACGAAGGGGGCTGACATTTACGAACGCTAACCGATCAATAACAATCTTGTTTGACCAGACGAGAAAATGGGAGTAAGATAACACCGCGTGTCGGCAATTCTTGGGTATTGATTGTTACCTGGGGGCAATCACTCTAACTCCAATGTGCACTTCGAAACTAAATCCTATTTTTTTCGAATACCTAAAGGATTAATGGATTACAAGCGCCGTCAGCAAATTATACATTCAAGCTAAAGGGAAGAATATTTGCTGCAAATATTTCTCTCAATGAAGCAGTAGCAATTTTACGTGCTATTTTACGTGCTATTTTACGTGCTATTTTACGTGCATCCTACGCAAAATTCCAATTCCCGCTACGGACTTAGTCACTGGGACAAGATTTGCTCCTTCCTCGCAGGTTCCTTCAGCTCGAGGAACTTTAAGTCAATTTAGTCTTTTAACTTTAAAAGTGTACACACAGGGTATATTGTGATATGAATAAAAAGTACAATGATATTACATTTAGAGAACCGATATTCAGTTTTTCACTTGTATCCTCATTTCATTAAGACTGGTAATATTTCTTACACAAGATGGAATTTTGTTGAATCAGGATGGAACAACATAAGACATGACTCTTTTCCAGTATGAATTTCTCCAAGATGGAGTCCGTTACCACGCCTTGTTGGTTCTCGGCGAAGGTCTTACGTTAAAGGTTTTATCTGCCCCAAAACGAAACTTGTTACGGATTCCCGCCAAGCATTTCGGCCGTCCGAAGTCGTGATATCAAACGCCAAGCACTGTTGCCTTCCTTATCCCACCGAGTAATAGTTCGAAGGTTAAATGAAACAAATAAAAATTGCTTACTGCGCAATTTTCAATTATTTCATTTAACGTTTGAAGTCTTAGCAGGAGGGATTAGCTTGGCGAAAGAGCTTGGCGTTTGCTATCACGAATTCGCACGGCCGAAAACCTTCCCTGGCATCTTTAACAAGTTTGTTTTGGGTAGATATTAGATATATTTTGGTCCAAATTGATGAAACCTGTTTTTTTTTTCTTAGTAATTACGAGATGGAAACACCAAGTTAGTTTTCTGGTCCATTTTTGTTTTGTTTTGTTTTGTTGGCTTTCGTTACATTTTGAGGACAGCAGTCACCTTTTTTCATATGATTATTGCATCTTATTGGCACTGCAGTATCTCCTTGCACACGCACGGATTTATTTTAATGTTCAGTTTGCCACTGTTGCATATTAACAATATTTAAAACAATGTAAAACAATCAATTTGGTCGTTTAAGAGGTCCCTAACCCCTGAACCACTTCACCAATTAGAAGTGGCCTTATGAAAAGGGTTCATCTCCAGAGCAATACCTGTAAAATGAGCTAAGAACCAGCTTTATTCGTCGCATGGAAAAATTTATTTTCGTGATACAAGAAAAGCGTTACTAGTAGCCAGTAGTAATTAGGCAAATATCAACGTTATTCATGTTGTTTTTTCAACAAGAAACCAGTAAGCTGTGTCACTAACGGTGACTTTTATGTTGTCAGGCGAGCAAAGTCTCCCTATCAAACAAGTTTCAGCCTTTTCTGTCGCATTGTTATTTATCCGCAGATTGCTGAATACAGCCAAACTACCTTAGCTGTAAACACAACGCGTCTAATGGTCGCCATGCTGATATATATATTTTATCTGGATGTTATCGTTTATCTTGGCAGACGACACACTAGCGTGTGTTTGGATAAGTAGCGTCAAAGTAATTATTTATAATAATTGTACACTAGTAAAGTTGCTGAAAGGCAAATAACTGATTCTCAAGATACATAATTAACATTTTAGTAATAATAGTAATAACAGTAAAATGGGCTTACCTGTAAGTTCTTTTACCGACTGTGACTTGCGTGGAGGTGGTGCCAACTGAAAAAAAAATTGAGATAAATGCCACCTGAGAAATATATCATGAGCAACGTCTTCTGCAATACAGGTAAAGAAAGCCACCGGCAAATACATGCTATCCTTACACATGTTACCAGGTAATTTCATAAAAAAAAAGGGTGGAAGCGATTACCAATTAATGGGAAGCGATACCCATTGGCTAATATGGAATCAGCATAATGCAAACACTGATGCTTAACGCTCTCACCCATCATCCGCCACGTCCACCAAACAAACAACAACAGGAGCTTATGAAGAAAACCGTTAGTTTGGAACGAGGAGTGGTTGAAGTGATCAGGCTTTGAAACAGCACATAACGGGAACAGCTCCCATCTGGGCGATTTTTTGTATTAAAAAAGTGCATTCACCATATGAGGATGTAGTGCCGCCAGTAAGTGCGAAGTTTTAAACAGATAAGAAGGTTGTTGGTTTGAATATGGGCACTGTTCGAAGTGCTGAAGTTGCCCACTTTGTAGCCTTAGTTATAGATACTCAGTTAATAAACAGCAGCACGAGTAACCGTACGAGATGCATCTGCAAATCTCAATCGCGTCTGACGTCACTGCTCCCATTTCGCGGCATTTTTACTGATTCTTGCATCTCATTGGCTGTTGATTTTGCCGATGAATCGACACGAAATTAGGCTAACAAACGAACGAATGCTTGTACGCATGGTTGATTGTTACAAAATATGACTACGTCTGCCATTGCAACGAACAGTGATTGTTATGAGTGGAGGAAAAGTGAAAAGTTATATTTACTCATCAAAGGGTCAAAGGGTTTAACGAGCGTTAACCACTCCTGGTCATCTGCCCGAAGCCCTAAGGCCCTATGTCTGCAACAGCCAGATTCACAGGCGGTCACCCAACCAAGTATCAATCCAGTCCAATGCTGCTTAACTTCGGGAATCTGACGAGAACCGGTATTTACTCATCGTAAACTTTTCAACAATGACTTCGATTGTTGTGCCATGATTACAAGTAATATATGCCCTCGGTTTGCAACAATGCTGAGGAGGATGCGAATTTATACTGCGCATCGGATGGCACAACAGAACCCCTGAGATACGCCTCGGAGTTCATTGTTGCCATCCTTGGTGGAGTTAAACCATGCGCAATGGCTCTTTGCGTGACGTCACCATGAGTTAGCCAATGACGAACGAGAACAACGGCTGTTTGGCCGTCTAATTGGACTAGCCCAGTCACGTGGTATGCACGTCACAGCAAACAGCCATGGCGCGTGGTATAGAAATCCTGAATCCTCCTCGGTACTGTTGCAAATCGTAGGTATAACTAATTCATAATGAGGCATTTATACCTCAGATCGCAACATCAAGAATGGGTTCAAGGTGTAAGTCTTTACGCATTGTTTAGTACAGTAACAAAGTGCATGGTGTGCGCAGTTCGGAGAACTGGAATAAAAACACTGTAGCCAGCAGCACAAGCAAGTAAAAACAAAACCTTATATTTCTGTATCAAATGCGTCAAGCAAACATTACAAACTATGAAGTCATGATCGAATACAATGAGGAATAAAAAAAAACCTTGACGTTATTTTTTTCAGGTTTTTTCGCTTGTTTGAGGGTCATAATATCAAGCTACAGCGATGAAAATAAGCCTATCCGAAGCGAAATTTAATTATCTTTCGTTTGGTCCTACTCCTATCTTTGTAGGTGTCTTGGTTCCAGAGGAGTACAGGTATAAACACGCACGCACGCACATCATACGATTTTATTGATGTAGATGACGTGCGTGCGTGTTTGTACGTCTACTCCTCTGGAACCAAGGCACGTACAAAGATGGGAGTATAGGGGTGAAACACAGACCTGCTGAGAATGTGATGAACGAACTGTGAGCAACAACTGCAATTAGTTTGCGTCGAAATAATCAGTACATCGATTTTGTGATGCTCTTGGGATCAAAGAAACTACATGAAGCATGGCTCGGCACCAATGGAGTGAGCTAAGCGAACGATATGGCTAGTTTTTTTTTCAAGTACGCAAAAAGAACAATTACCATACCGCATCCTTTGCATACCGCATTTTCATAAAAAGAAAGAATTTTGAGATTTACCAATTTTAGTACCATTTCTTGCCACCAGATGACGTTATTTAAAAAACGTGTTAAGTAATTTAACTTTTACGCGTATGTTCTTATTTTTTACCGTAAGAACAAACATTTGCTCAAAAGAGGCAAAAATTTAATACATGAAAAATCCACGAATTATTTCAACTGCAGTTAGGTAAACGCACTTTGCTAACAACGGCACCTAGTGGTAAAAAATGGTTCTAAAATTGATAAATCTTAAATTCTTTCTTTTTAACGTATAAAATGCTCCATGGAACGGATTTTAATTATTCCTTTTGTATTTAAGACTTTAAAAAAATTTATATTATTGTATTATAGTGACCGCGGCCTATCTTGAGTTCGCTGCAGAAGGAACACAGATAATCGATTGTACGTTTTAGTAGCAGAGTGCCTTGCTGATATCCAAGATGGTTACAAAAACAATGGCGGCCATCGACTAAAGCCGCCTCCTCCAGGAAGACATAGCCGCTCATAAAATACTTGCAGGACTCAAGATACGCGGCCGCGCACACAATAAACAATTCTAGATCACCTTACTTGCCCTTTCAGTGTTCAAAAAGGTTACTTATTGTCACATAAAAGTGAACATCATTTTTAAAACCCCTTTAGTTTAAACACAACCTACCTCACAGTCAAGAGAGTGACGCTCGAGTACGCAGACAACCGTATTTATTTCCGCTAGACATAAAAACAAATGCAATTGTATCCCGTGACTTCTGTGACAAAATGGAAAATGTCACGGCAGAAGTATTACAAATGCGTTTGTTTTGGTGTTTTGTAATTATACTTTCTCAAACAAAGAAACTAAAGTATGATATACCCATTGGTTATCATGCCAGCAAGGGTTGGACAGATCTCGTTTAACTACAGAACGGCTAGAGAAAATTAAAAGTTAACAGAACAATGGCAGTGTCACAATAAATAAAAGATTTAAGATTTCATTTTTACTTTATTGACTACGGGCTTCCATACGTCAAATGGCGTTTTGCTACGTTTCGTCTAGGGATAGTCAGACACTGATATCGGTATCGGTATAATCTGTATTTATCGGTATTTTTGCCATATCGGTTTCGGACCAATATAAGGGTTCCGATACAGATATTTGTTGTGCCAAGAA
>JAHWFP010058095.1:7022-23868 GCA_023313725.1 Lithobius niger
CTCTCTCAGTCAACTTCTGTGTATATATGTCGTTTGTGCCGAACCATAAGTGAGGGGCTATTTCACACGCGCTGAACCATCGGCAAACACTGGTACAACCAAATGAATGTGACAACGATGCACGTGGTGACATCTGCCGTCGATACCAAACAACAACAATGCCATGACCAAGACATCCTACGAGGCAGTTTCAAAGACGAATCCTGTTTAAATGTGCTTAAAATGTGCTTAAAATGTGTCCTGTTTAGATGTGCTTAACACATTTTAAGCACGTCATTACTGGCTCAATTCCTACTTATCACCATACTTTTTTCGTTTTCATTGTTATGAAAATCAGCAAAAAGGTTCTCTTGGTGTGCCAGTAGCTGGGTTGTTGTAGACTTACAGTAAGTTTTTATAGGCTAGATATTAGATAGAGCGCATAGTATTATGACTTCAGCTCTTGTAAGTTCTAAATAAATAAATAGATAAATAAAAGGATCCAGCATTGCTGTAAGCGTCAGACCGTTGTTTGTTTGCCATGTCAGGGATGCTTAGGGGCCTCTGGTCGATCTGGGGAACACCACTGCCATCAGTTCTCTCTGGGCCAACAATACTTTTCAAGTGGATTTAGAACAAGTGTAGCTAAAGTGAAAGTCAAGATGGCTGGGGATCTCTTCCTGAATGATTTCAATACCAAGGTGCATGATCTACACGAGCGTTCTCTCAGGATTCGTCTGCATTGGCTCTCTTTGGAGGATATGAATACGAAAATTGACTGTGCGGTGGGAAATTACTGGTCCCTGACTAAACACAAATTTGAGATGTTAACGACGTTGCCCTTCAACTTAATGGTGGCGTACCTCACACCAGAAGCACAATGTTGCAATTCTGGTGTGAGGTATGCCACCATTAAGTTGAAGGGCAACGTTGTAGTACAAGACAATCCGGACATTATTTGGATCAAGGGTGTTCCGACCTTGCTAGCTGTAGTGAACAGGCCACCCACGCCAGGTACCTCCTCTGCAGATGGCAAGGTCATGTGCACATATTTTTTGACAGTGTGTATTGCAAGGTGTACCGAGGTTTACCCCCGATCAATGCAATGTGTCAGCACGTGCAGAAGTCGGTGCAACAGTAATCGAGGGCCCATGATTCCCCTGTGCCATCTTTGTCACTTGTGCTCCCTGGACCACCTGTCGTACCCTCTGTTTATCCCCATTTGCAGGAACTACGTCCCACTATAGACTGCAGGCTGTGCCTGTGAGTGCACTTGAGTCTACTCAACTCTAGGCTCTAGCTATGGAGAAAGTGGTGATGGAGCATGATGGACGGTGAATTCTGCGGCCAGAGAGGTGGAATGACCCTTGGAAATCACGCAGCCCAGATTGTTCGCCTCCATCCAGTAGGAGGGTAGCCTTGGAGAGGGACCGTTCAGAACCATCTTCGATTGGTGAACCTGCTGTGGACGACTGTAATGCTGTTAGTGCATGTGCCAAAATAGGTTGTCGGGCTGCTACTCATCTGATTCATCTGATCCGAGTGGTCCAAGTGGTATGTGTGGTAGTGTAGGTGCTGCTGTTTTGTGTAAGGAAAGTGATGTCCTCCCTACCCTTAAATTGTCGGGCTCCCCAGATGAAACAGGTGGGGTTCATTTCAGTAATTCAGGGCTTTCGAAAACCACAATCCAAACTCGACCAAACTCATCCAGTCTGGAGGCAGAACAGAGATTGTTCATGGGCATTCTGTGTGTTAACGGTACTAAACTGTCTCCAGATGGATGAGTTTGGTTGACTTCGGATCGGTTGTTATCGAAGGAGCCCATTGTTCAATGTCGTCAGTGGTTGGAGAAGTGATGTGGTTGCAAGCATGGTGTTGGATGTTGCTGATCATGTCGCAATTCATAAGTTAGTTATTACAAATTAAAGGTTTTGCAGCGTAAATTCGTTATTTACGTAAAGGTTATGTAAATTCGAAAGAAGGTTGTATAATCGCGAGTATGTTAGTTAATTTGGGATAATTTAGGTTTAACGCAGCATTTGCCAAAGCAGTTATGAAGTTTTATAATAGTTTTCATATGCGAGATAGCAGGAATGAATTGGCTATGTTACGAAGTTAAAAATATTTTTGTTGCGACATATTTTTTTAACTGTTTTTGTACACGGTTTTGTTTATTAAATATTAAATAAGTGAGAGAAAGAAATTGGCTCACAGTCAGTTGTAGAAAATAATTTGCTGCTAAAATGTTCTTTTGGTTACAAGGGGCAACACGCATGGCATTTCATTGTTTTACCGGGGCAAGGATGTTAGACTAGGAGTTTAGTTGGGGTAATCCACAACGCAGTTAACTTTGTTCCGGAGGTGTTTATATATCAATGGGGATGAAGTATGTAATCAGTTAGTTAAATTTGCCTCATCAAGGGCGCTAATGGTGTAATAAGTCTGTTGGTTATAAAGGATACTGATTACTCGAGCTGCATGAACTCGGGAGTGCATACTTATGTAAAAGTTAAAGAAAAATAAACTTCACTTCGACGGGTGGGTTCAACCCAGAACATCTCCTTTTGGTCTCCTGACGCCTTTCTCTGGATAAGGAGAATTTTTAGGACTAACTGACGGCCTACTAGGTTTAGAATTTTTTTGGGCTATTTTCTGGCCTAATATGGAATTTGATTCTCATATATGGTAACAGTTGTGGTGACTGTTTGACAAAGTGTACAGTTGCGAGCTAATTGTAACATGTAACTCTTTTCTTTACAGTAGCCTTTTTATCGTCGACATTGTTTGATGTGAGTATGTTCCCCCGCAAATGTAATTCCGCCTAAGCACATAAGTAGTGTAAGGGCCAAGGATAACGCAACCTTGCCATATTAGCTAGCAAGATAATAGTTGCACCTCGAGCGACAACCACATAGCGGCTGTCTAGTTATAAGCCCACCCAAACTCTAACCTAACTTCTTTATTCAGTCTTTAATCTCTCCCTCATTAGTCGTTTGCGGAGAGATCCTGCCTTTGATCTACATTATGTTTTTATTTTTTGGGTCGGCAATAGAGCAGCTTCATGTGACGTCATATTGGCTACAAGAGAGATAGCTACAAGGGGCACTAGATTAAAATGGAGGGGAAAACAACGGCACTTCTATAGTCAATGCCGTGCTTTGAGTGCTTTCATAGGCTTAAAAAAAAACATTGTTTTCTCCAATCCCTTATGCTGCTAGGTTGTAATTGGAAAATAAAGATTCCACTTGCGTAAAAATGTCAACAACTGCCAACAAATCGACAAAAATCGTGCATTATATGCCTAAGAACTCCTCTCTTAACAGCATTGTCTTCAGTAAGACGCCCTTCTTTTCCCCTGCAGTGACCCTTGCAGCTATCCCAGTTACTGGCTCCGCATAGAGTTGTATACATTAATACAATGCCCTATATGGGTTCCAACAAGATAGGCTGGCCCCACGTATTCAGGAGTATTTTCGGTTGTCTGGCCCTGTGACCTCCAACACCAGAGGAACTTATCAGGGCTCCCGTTGGCTTTCCTGTATGGCTCAGGTTTGCAACATTACTTCAGACGTATATAAATGTTGCAAAAGCATTCATTCATTTTCCTACTTTTCCCTTTGCTTCATTCACACTAAGGTGCTGGTTCACCATTTTGAGGATAGCGCTGCCCACATTCTAAACACAGCATCCACATTCCAGATTCTCCGTCATCCAATAGGCTGATGTGGGTCACGTGGTCTCGTTTTAATCATGAAAATTCGCGGTGCTGCTTCTAAGTGTTGTTCCTTTTTTAATACACCACTATTTTCTTTATATTGCTCGAAGGTTCTACAGTGCTGCATGTATAGGAGTTGAAAAGATGAAAAAGCGCCTTTAACTACCACGGCTGCGGCCAGCCGTAACCATGGAAACTATATGCTTATTTTAGAAATTGTAACAGGTGGTTTAATGCTTCTGAGTAAAGTGTTACTCTTTGTTTAAATGATTACCTCGTTTTTACAATAAAATAGTTTTATGAGACATTTCACTGCCAAACAGTAGTATTTTTACGGACTATTTTCACTGCAGTATAGAGCACAAACAATCTGAATGATTCCTCCATTCAGTAGTTAGTGCGGTTTTAGTATATAGGAATCATCTCAAATATTCAATAAAGGGAGTCGCTAGATCAGTTATAAGTTTTAGAAGATTGTGCAATGCATAGTTAAGAAAACTGAAAACTGTTGGCCGTTTTATTATCTTAGTAATTTAAAAGTTATAAGTTAATGCAGCAATACCAACTGAATCTATATAAATCCAAATTTGTTAAGGGTTCCCGCCCCCCTCCCCCCACTTTTTCCGGGCTTGACATCGTGGCAGCAATTAATTTCACGAAACCCGTTAACAGTTGCCAAAATTAAAAATTGGGGTAGCCATTAATTTTTTTTAATGATAGACTGTCTACTTCACAAACATAAAAAGAAGTCTGGCCTACACAAAACTTGCTACGGATTCTCATTAAGCCAGAGCCGTATTTACCAATAGACAGTCTAGGAAATCCGAGGGGCCCATTCAAGATAAAAAGAATTTTTTTTGTTCAAAAGTTTTCATTTTTCGTTTTAACTTCCATTTCTTTTTCACTTGTAAAACACATCTGGGTTTAACAGACATCAATCAATTCAGGTTTTCGACTGTTCTTCCTACCAACGTATAAACATTGTTTAAGTTAGACTGGGTGCTGCATCCCTTATGCTATCTGGAGCTAGTAGCCTGGTCGGCTCGGGCCCCAGTCAACGTTCAACACTAACCAAGTAGGCTGTATTGGGGGTGATTTTCACAGTGTGGGTTAGTCTAACGTGAAACAATATTGTTCGAAACTAGTTGTAGCATTTTAATGTCAGCAACTTTCACAGCGGGACCAATGCTCACTTATCACGTTCACTAAATATATTGAAACAAAATTATTATCAATGTTTGCTATTCCGCTTGAAGTACTTAACGTTTTTTCAAGAGTGTTCATCAAATTTATACACTTACAGTGTGACGATCCTAACAACTGCCACAGATATGGAATTACCCTCATTTAATCCATTTATTGACATTTGTTACTACTTTGAATTTTCTTATTGCTAATGTCGTGTAATGCTCTTGTTGACGATATTAATAAAGTTAAGTTAAAGTCAAATAAATGCTATGTATGAATCGCCTTTTTCTCATAGTACCATGCGAGGGCTGTTTGCGCATATGTGCGCATGCTCTCTTGAGCGAAATGCTGCTACATTAAAACCATCCGTTTATTTTAGCTGATGGAGTGTGGTACCCTAACTAGAACGTAAAAACGTTTGTATGCCATTTACTTCAAACGAGCCGTATGCATGTTTAATCCTCAATAAACCTTAATAAAGGTTTTGAAATTGAGTAGGGCGTTCGGGTTTGCCCTAGTGTTTCGCTTTTGCAAAACCAAGTCTTGAGGTTATAAATGACGTCATGTACGAAAGAGAAAGTATTTCTCACATTTTTTACCATGAAGGGAGAGTCCATGGTCCGCCCCGTCTAACAAATGTATTATCTTGGCATCGACTAAGGTGCCTACTGTAATTGCCTCCATATTTTAAATCTGAATCTACTTAGGGTGGGATGAGATGCACATAGCAAACTCAAGTTGAGATGCACATAACAAACTCAAGTTGAGATGCACATAGCAAACTCAAGTTAAGATGCACATAGCAAACTCAAGTTGAGATGCACACAGAAAACTCACCATTAAGACAGCTAATGACAACCCCTCAAATTAACTCAACAACGTGAGGAGACGATAAGATGAAACCTGCCTCACACGTTAGTTGCAATTCCCAACTAACTCTACTCCCGTAATGCAAGTAAGTGATCTTTTCCATTTGTTTCATAACCTTAGTAGTTGCAGTACTGCACTGCTTGCCGATGCAGACTGCAGTCTAGCAGAGCGACGTAGCAAAACTAATCGTGAATGAATCCGATCAAATCATATCATGAAATTGATTCGAAACATACTTTAGAGTTAGTGCTTAGTGACTGAATCGGCGCAACAATTGATTATTAAACGTCACTCACGTCACGAAGACAAATATTTCCCGAATTTTTGCACGTAGTTTCATCAATTTTGACTGACTTTCCTTTCCTATTAAAATTTACAATCCAATACACCACCACTAATGCAGGCAGAGAACACATACTGAAGAATAAAACTGTATAAAATATGTGTTCTGTAGATATAAATATTTGCTCATCTGTCGGTTTTTTTTATATGAAATTCTGCTGGGCGGGGGACGGAAACAGCCAGGAAAAGGAGACTAATTGGGGGAAGGGCCTCAAAACACTTCTGTGCCCAGGGCCTATACAAGGCTAAATACGGCTCTGAATTAAGTCTTCGTCGTTTGAAATCGTTCATCAATTAACTTCACGAAACTCGGACACATGAAAACTTAGTTGGGCTTTTGAATTGTTAGTATAGTTTACAGCCAGTGACCTTTTAAAAAAAATTGTCTGAATATTTCTAAACACAAAAACCTTTTAATAATTTCGCCAAGTTTCGACCGCTTGAAAACGTAAGCAACAATACTTTTAACAAACAAATTATTCCGGCTTACTTTGAGAACATTTTAAAACTGTATCGTTTAATTTTCAAAGAAAATGGGGAGGGAGGGGGAAAATAGAATTTAACCACAATTAACGTTTTACAAAGAATAACTAAAAAAAAACAGTAGGCGTATTTGCCTAAGTCCGCTAAAAATTAATTAAACGGTTCTCGAGAGTGGTGCTGGAAAAAATTGACGCGAGTGGGCGGTGTTTTTATTTTACGCGTTATTCGTGAATTTTCAGATACGATGGTTTTTTTTTTTTACAAAACAAAAACTAAATCAGTAGCTTATATTTTATTGTGGAGTACAATACCCACATTTTAATGCCAGGATCAGCGTGCAACAATTGCATATTTGATAAACGTCATTCTTTAGATTTAAGTTTTTAGTTGTGACATGACTCTGAACGACCCTTAGATTTGTTTCGAGGCGATCAAGTGATTGGCGCAGAGAGCTGATGCGGCCATCGGCTCCAGGAAATGTTTGGCGAAAGTACTGAACTGCTGATGCGTGATTGGAATTTTTTTTAGACAGTGTCATAAACGTTTCATGCGTTAAGAAAACACCCATGCGTGCGCTCTCGAGAACCACTTAATTAATCTTTACCGGCCTAACAGTATGAAAGGGTCAAACAAATGAGAATACAGTAGCAAAATAAAGGATAGTTACTTTTTTGGAAACATTCCTTATTTTCCTACTTTATTCAGAGTCCCATTTTCGGACTTTGTCGTTCCTTCCCTATTTTTGTGTTTTAGTGATTTTACCCTTGTTCATTACTAGTACATTACAAAATAAAATAAAAAATTAAGAAAAGACTTGCAATTTGTTAAAATTATATTTTCATTGAAAAATTTATAATCGGCTAACTTTGCCTCGATGCTAAATTTAGAGAAAATTCGATTTATTATATTAGTATAATTTTTATTTCATTTAACAGCAAACTGGCAGAAAAACTTTCACTGTAAGCTATAAATAGTTGTATTGGTAATTTAGGGTTTAAAAAAATAAGAAATCAGCTTAAAATTCCTTATTTTTAATTCGACGTGTCACACGTCGAATTAATGCGGTTGTGGCCAAAAAAACGAGGGTAGCCGATTTACGTCAGCGACATCTCCTCAAAAACCTCGACACATTTGTTCAATTCTGATCCGACGAAACTCAAGTATGCGGGTGGGTGACTTGCAGTGCGCCAGTTCAAAAGGTATTATGCTCTAGTTAATTTAGTTAGGGCGGTTTTAGTTCGCTCACCTCTGAAAAGGTCTCGGAGCGAAAAACCGTCGTCAAATAGTACACGATCAGTGGCTGACGTCAGCACTTCCTCAGCGTAAATGTGTGCGCTCAACGCAGATCATACGAAAAATTGCGGCGTGTAACTGTGCATTTCGGCAAGTCAGCTCTTCAACATTGCGGTCGGTTAGAGGCTATCGTGTACGTCGATATGGCTCATCTCTTATGGCGCAGAACAACACAAAGTGAGTCATCACTTATCTTTGCGGTGATCTGGATGGTACACCGAATTTCTATGATTGAATCTGGACAGTACAATGAATGCGATGCTCGTATAAAACTTTTGCTGTTAATTACTGTGCCATCCTCGCTGCTTTTCAGGTGCGATATATTACAGTATTTTATTACGCGTATTTGTGGTGTTGTTTCCTATTGAACGAGTGAGCAAAGCGAATGATGTCCTGTTTTCACAGTGGCGGACTGGACAGAGGGAGGGAAGAGCGGGATATTCCTAATGGCCTCTGACTTTTAGATTTTCTTTTAAATTCGTAACAGGAAGACTCACGTAAGTTTTATTGGTTCGACATTAGTTTTAACCATAGATTTAAAATTACAAATAATAATAATAAAGATAATTATAAAACGCTAGTAAAACAAGTACTTTGTATTGAGTAGCCTAACAAAAATTGGCCACATGAAATTGCAATGTTATATTCAATGTGGACTTTGTCACAATTTTCGTGTCAATATTTTAACTTTTGTTAATACACCTAAAAGGTGTAAATAAATTTAAAGTAGTCAACCTCACGTACCCTCAGCGCAATATGATTTCTCCAACCCCCCCCCCCCACCAAATTACCTGCTGAATTTATGAAATATGGTGTCCGAAGATTTTTTAAATGTAAAAGTCTGATGAACAAGAACAACGGGCACGGGAAACTGTAAAACGACGAAGCTTTCAGTTTGTTTTTGTGTAAGAACACCAATATCAGCGTCCGATGAAAATTTATCTGGTCAGTGATTGCATCGTCGCACACAAAATTCTGGCTCATTTGCCGTATCGTAGTAGCAAACGTTACGAGACAATTTTTTTTAAATGTAATGGGCAATATAGTAAATATTCTTCAGTACACCATGCATTTATGTTTTTTAGTAGTGTCCTGTTGGTATGTCTGCCGTTCCAACTTCATACGTCAATTACAGATACTTTTTTATTCTACCATACGACACGTCGAATTACTAATGCAGTGTTAGTGCATTTTGTTTATGTTGAAAACTACTTTTTTCCCCCGAGTCCTGAATATATTGAAAACGTGTGCTCCAAATTCTAAAAATAGCCACTGTAATAACGTAAACTGCTTCACCATTAGGGCTCTGTCCCTGCCCCCGCCTGAGAGAACTCACAGCCCTCCCCCACACTACATAGCATGCTTTGAAGGGCCTTTTCCAAAATAGTTTATTTGGCTGAGACCGTCGTAACTGTCAAAACTAGCAAAGTCAGTAAGTTGGTGAAAATGCCCCCCCCCCCCCACCACCGCAGCCTTTTACCCCTCCCAACCAAGTGCCCTTCGGATAACTCTGGGTATAGATTTTTCCGTATGTTCGTGAAACAAACTGTAAAAGAACATTCAGGCCTGAATTTCTCTCGTCATAAAGTTTCCATGAAAAGTTCCAATACTGATAAAACTTAACGGACATGTTTCGGTGCGAACCCAATGCCTATAAAGGCTTTAACCTAACGTATAAAGGCCTAATTAGGCATTGTATTTTATGGGATATAGAAACATGAAAAGAAAACTAAGTCCCAACGCGCATTTCGAGCTTAGTGGGGCTACCCGGGGATCCTGAGAACCATGGTTCGAATCGCATGACTGACCTATGTACATTAAGAAATGAAAATCGCTGGAAGCCACAGTGCTAAATTTACGGGTTAATGAGATTCGTTGAGCGAATTTTTCTCCTTTTTTTTTTGTTGTCGTTTCATCAACGAACATCCCTCCGTCGTTAATCTTTTAAGGTCAATCCAATTTTCTCATTAGCGTCTAAGATTGGTTTCTTCTCAACAACTCGGAATGCCTGTCTTTCACGTTCAGCAAATTTCGTCCTGTCGTCAGCTTACCGACTCGGGCCTTATGTCAGCAGTTCAAAGGTGTTAACGAGTTTCGAACTGCACCCTGTTACACTCTCCTGAAGGTACTCACCTTCACAAACTTCTTGAGGAGACACACCTTGCTAACCTACAGTGCTGATTGAGAAAAAAAAATCTCGCGTCATTGGTGTGTCACCACGTGATGCGGGGTTAATTTAACCTTCCTGCGTCTGGTAAACAACGGAACATGACAGAAACCAGACGACAACAAGGGTTGTAATCAAGTTGTTGGCATTTGAAGAGGGTTAACGACGAAATATGGCAGGGGGAGACACAGTCTGTTGCCTTTTTTTCTGCCAAAATTTTGTTTCCACGTAAACAGACGCAGATGCGGAGTTTCAGTCTTAAATAAATTTTCAGTTCCGGTAAAAAAAAACGCCCTTTTTCGTTATATCGAGGGTCGTAATAACAACCATGGGGAAAATCGGTTATCTTGAAAACTACTGCACCGATTTTCATGAAACAAAAACTGAACTACTTATTAGATTGTCTACTGTATTTTCTACCCTTATTAAATATTACGTTAACTGACTGAATATAATTGGCCGAGCGAGAAAAACTTAATATCTGATGATGTCTTGTAAACCAGTGGAAGGATTTTCATGAAACAAAGACTGAAATGCATATCATATTTTTCTGCTGAATATTGCATGTCATACGTATAGAAATATAGCACAATTAATCCAGTTTTTGTTTTATTCATTTCTATCCAGTAATTTATAAGATATATTATTAGTTATCAACTCGTGCTGCTCGCTCGGCCAATTATATTTGGCTACTTACCATTACATGCAATACGTATAGAAATATAGCTGATAGCATAATAAGCAACCCAGTTTTTGTTTCGTTCAATTCTGTCCAGTAGTTTTCGAGTTATCAACATTTTTGTTCAGTCACTTACATTAATCCTGCAACTTCTTCCATATAACGAAGGCGGTTTTTTTTTTTACCGGAACTGTACTTATCTTACTTCTCTAAACTCCGTTTACAGTTGTTGGTTAAGCCACCAAAATAAAATAAAAAATCGAAGGTACCTACGGTTGGTAGAATTTTCCCAATAATGCCCTTAAACTGTTAATTGAAGCACGTGATATGCAGTATTTTTGGGCATCGTCTTGTGTGTGCGTCAAGCTTTTTTTTTTTTAGTTTAAAAATTTAATTAGTATAATTTTTAACATGTAGTAATGTTAAAATCTGACCTGGTTTCGTGTATAGGATTAAAGACGGAAAGCCAAGGGCTCAACAAGAGTTAAATAAATACAGATACAAACCTATTTACGTTGCCTTTTGGACTTACATGTCAGGTTGCCTGACCAGGGAATCGAACCCAGCGATCTTTGAAATCTAATACCGAGATCCTACGTCTGAGCCACACTGACACGCCCGCTCAGGCAGTCTGACATATAAGTCCAAAAGGCAACGTAAATAGGTTTCCATCTGTACGTATTTAACTCGTGTATCGAAAATTTGCTGTAGGTGACACGGGCTTCCAAGAAATTAATTTTAAAGGTAAGCCCCCTCTAGCATCTCACGCATATTTACAGTTTGGCGTGCTTAGGTATTGGACCTCTTTCATCCGTTCCGTGATGTATCATAGTTTCCGGCTTATGACGGTACAATTTTGGCATTCATGCTGTCACGTGACCCTCATATCGTCTGCTAGTCCAATTGCGCTGAATCTCGCAAATCGGTACGACGGCAACACGCACGGACTGAGAACAGAGCGACAGCGGTGATAGGGTTAAAAGGGAATGTAACTTTTAAGTTCACGTGTCTCGAAATTTTACAGTCACGCGATGAACCAGGTGAACTGTTCCCTTGACACTTTATTGCGTACGGATTTTAATTTTTCAGTCGGTGATGGGGTCTGAACATGGGACTCGCGGGTTATTGAAAACACTTGCAATTTTAAACCTTTGCTTGAGGTCTACCCAAGCGCCATCTGTTTTGAATTTCTGTTGTATTTAGTGGTGACATATACTCGTGACGGTAATGAAAAAAAAAAAAATCCAGTGAAAAACTCATATAAAAAAAATCGAGAAAAAAAGAAACAAAGAAAGAAGATCTAAAGAAAATTAATTTTCTTTCTTCATTTACCATTGCCAATAGCGTCACAGACATCTGAGAGGGCAGGGGCAACTTTCAGCGAAAAGGCATGCTGAGGCTTTATTTTTCTCTGGGGACCACCCCACGGGTCATAAGTGTGGCATTAAAACAATTTTTTCCCCCGATCTTTTCATTTGTGTTCGATTCAAATCCATTTTTCGTACGGTCCAAGCCAATATCCATTTCACTTTTTTTTTATTTTTTTATTACCAAAAAGAATAAACCACACAAATAGTAAATAAAGTTGCAAAAATGACAAATTACAGCCACGAAAACCACACATAAAAAAATCGTTATTAACGATAACAACAAACAAAAACCACATAAATAAACAAAAAACATACTTCCCAAAAGGGAAAAAGAAAAGCAAAAGACAAAAAAAAAAAAAAAAAAAAGAAGGTACACAAAAAAAGGGGGGGGGGGGCCCCCCCACGCGGGGGAATGTCCATTTAACCGTTTAGCATTTCTCACTTCTATTTTTCTATTATACTGCCACCTGTCGACAAAAATGCCGGTAAAACTGCAAGTTTTTAACGTTGAAAAATTATTGTATATACGCTACTGAAATTGACCTTACAGGAAAGGTCATCAAACATTTTAGTTCAAAATCGGACTAATTTCACAACTAGATTTATAATTTTCCCCACATTGTTTCCCTCATTATTATGGGGGGGGGGGGGGGTGGAGATTGCAAAGGGTGTGACAAAGGTTGTGACTATTGTAACGGAGGGAAGACAGATTCAAAAAGGCGAAATTTGAATGACGTAATTGGTGTACAGTTCCACAGTATTGAGCTTTTAGTTTCGTTTTCAGTTGTTTTTTTGGAGTGTCGTCAAATTAATGTAAAGAATGAAGGTTGAGACTCGAATTTTCTTGATATAAACAGCGCACTAAAAATACCCAGTATTACTGAAAGCAACATCCGGCCTGCTTCATAACAACCACGCGCAATCATGTGTCCGCGCGCTGCCGTCGCGAGATTCGGCGTAGTGATACTACAACGTCACTTCCGCCCTCGTGTTCTCGTGAACACGAACGACGTCTGGCCTAGCAGACGAATTTCGGGTCACTTGATAGCATTGACGCAAAAGCTGTGTCGTCGCAACCGGAAACAATGAAACGTCATGGTTATTGTGGGCGCGCAAAGGATCATACGTGCGGGATGCAGTAAATAAAGTTACCAATATTCAGCAGAAAATCTCCTAGACGTCACATTTTAAAATGGATTTTTAACCTAGTGATTGACTAACGGTAGGTAAGTAAAATTTTGGGGCCGTACTTGAGGTGGAGGATGGAGAAAAATGGCGCTGGGAGGAACGTCCTTTGAATACCTGTGTCTGTCATCGTTCTCGTCAACAGCTAGCTGCACCAGCTACAATTTACTGAATCGAAACTTTGTTGCAATCAAAACTAGAACATGACACTTGCCTCGGTGTTCCACAGGTGCTGACGTCGTTTCGTTCCTAAAGGCTAAAATAAAAAGTACCAAATTTAGCGATTCGTCTTTCATACGTCGGCCTGTTAGTCAATTCTGTAGTGGGTAACTTGTGTTTTGTTCGCTAATGGATGCTTGCCGTCATAGTGTACAACACGAACTGCATATAACAAGTCTTTTGTGTTGTTTATGACAAAGTTAGTTTTTAACTCCAAGTTAACTCTTCGGGCAAGGAAGCCGTATCGATGACGATGCCTAATGGACTAGAAGGATACGGCGATCAATTTACCATCAATTGTCGGCAGTGAGCAGACTTTTGCACAGGGAGGCCTATTCATTGCAACCCGTTGTTACTTGATCATTCCTACAGAGGCTTTGAAAGCACGTGGAAATGTTGAAACATGTTGAAACAGGCTGTGGCATGATCATAGTTTACATGAAGACAAACCAAGTACTGCAACATAAAAAGACGAACAACGTTTCGAAATTTACAATTTTCGTCATCAGGTTAGCAATAAACTTAAAGCATAGCAAAAGCCACTAAGTCATCCTATATGTTAAAAGCATAAATACAGTAATTTAAAAAGGATAAAAACTACCAATTTTTCCTCTCAAAAGAGGCAGAAACGGCAGCCGAAATGCACGACCCACCTGCTCCGTTGGGAAACCAAGTCGCAAGGCAAGGTGCATGCAAATCGGGTCACGTGTTTCATACGTGTGATCCATCCGTTACGGGAGTTGCACAATATGCCTGGCAAAAGTGTCGAGTTTAAGTGTTTTAATTACAGGGAAATATTCTTTTAGAGTTTTATTATCTGGCACTAAGTGGTTATATACAGGTGGTGTATACGTATGAATGACAAGCGTTTCAAGATTAATACGTGCTCTAGTTTGTTTTTCTTGTTTTTCTGTTGCGTGTTTGTCAGGTGACTTGCCTGTTGAAAGGCAGTCCAGTGTTGCTACTAATGAATTGGATTCGACTTTTAATTTGAAGTTTTATTTATGGGATGCCATGAGTCCTTTAAGTTTTTGAAGGGATTGTCCTACATATGTAGCAGTACAGGTTGGTTCCGTACAGGGAATTCGGTAAACAGTATTGCGTGTGGAAAACACATCTGATTTGTTATTGTTTTTATTTTCGTTGTGCATGACCAGCTGCTTGATATTTTGGTGGCTGTTTGAAACAAGTCGGATGTTATTGATGTTAAGTTTCTTTTTAAGGACTTCAGAGATGCCTTTGAAGTAAGGCAGATCAAAGAAATTTGTTGGTGGGAGGAAAGGGGTACGTGTTTTGGGGGTCAATGCTTTTGAGATTAATTTGTTGACGTACCCGAGTGGGAACCCATTCTCAACATATTTTTGCAAGAAGTATTGAAATTCATGCTGCAATAATTCAGCATTACTGGTGTGTGAGACAACGCGTTTAACTTCATGCATGACAATATTACGTTTTATGTGGGCATCAACATAGGAGTTGTAATGCAGGGTACGAGTAGTCCATACGCATACACCACCTGTACATAACCACTTAGTGCCAGATAATAAATATCTAAAAGTATATTTTCCTGTAATTAAAACACTTAAACTCGACACTTTTGCCAGGCATACTGTGCAACCACCATAATGAATGATCACACCTACGAAACACGTGACCCGATTTGCATACACTTTGCCTTGCTACTTGGTTTCCCAACGGAGCAGGTGGTCGTGCGTTTCGGCTGCCGTTTCGGCCTCTTTTGAGAGAGAAATTAGTGATTTTTATCCTTTTTTAATTACTGTATTTATGCTTTTAACATAGGATGACTTAGTGGCTTTTGCCATGCTTTAATTTTCTTCCTAACCCGAAACGTTGTTCGTCTTGCACTGCTTGGTTTACCTTCATGTAATCTGTTACCGTGCTTTTTATACTCCATTGCATAGATCATAGATCATAGATCATAGATCATCCTCGACCAACGAGGATCCCTTTAAAGAAGGTTGTGCACAACTCTTAAGCAATACGCCCCAACTCCCATTAAAGATTATATACATATTTTCTAACTTAGTGAGTTTGCTCGTGTTATTCCGAACTTTCCCAGCACATACCAGGACTCCAGGTGCAATCAACATATGCCGGATCGAATTGGGAGGGGTTGTGCTGCTCTGGAATTGAAAATGAGGGTCTACACCTTTTCCAAAAAAAATTTCTGAAGACTGTTTATTTATTTATGTTTTAATTATTTGCTGCTATTTATACCCGCCTTCCCTCTGGATTGTGTGCATTGTGTGTGAACTTAATTGCTCGCATTTTGCGCTTTTATTGCATTGCAGGAGGCCCTTCTCCACAGGATTGTCCTCCTACAGACAGAGCCTTCCTGGGGATCCCCCGAGCTTCCCAGACAGGCCAATTGGTGATTTCCCGTTTTGAAATATCCCGTTTTGCAGAATTCCGCTTCACAGCAAATAAAACGAAACAATATTTTTCTACGCAACGGGAATTCCGCCGAATGAACATATTCTTTAAAAGAATGCATTTTCTAATTGGAAGGAATTTTTGATTAGTTGCGGTTTCTGATGTTATACATATGTTTCGCCTAAGCGAGCGCGGCAGCACGTATGAGGCATGTATTTTGAAAAAAAAAAATTATTGTACGAAACGGGAATTTCCGTTTCGTTGAATCATCCTAATTTATTTTATTTTCTGCGAAACGGGATTGTAAGAGACGGGATTCTGCGAAATTCTGGGACACGATATTCTAATCTGACGCTGAACGTGTGTCTTCTTCGTTATGGCAAAGGTGTGGGGTTGGGGTTGGGGGCACTCAGTTTAACTAATGCGCGAAGACCTATATTTACCTTGAAGTTAGTGCACTTAAAAGTACTGAAACGAATCGATTGTTAACCGCAAATTTATAAAACTGAATGAATTTCATTGGAAAATAAAAACAGTCGCGACATATCAAGACTTTAGTGACAAGACAAGATCGAGGATGCGGCCACCAATATCGAGACAAGCTCAAGACTGCAAGTACATGAGCCGAGACAAGACCAAGAATTGTAATTTCTTGTGCTGACAGTCGAATCACTGTCTCTGTAACCAGCTAACGTTTTCCAGATCATGACACACGCCTACGCAAAAAAAGAAAATAACTAAGGCCAGCGGCAAAAAGGAACTCTTATGAATCTTGCCGTTCGACTTAGTTATTTTATCTTCTTGGACAGGCGTGTGTGTAATACCATAGATTAGAAAGTTAACTAGATATACCGTCTTACTTCTTCCCGTACTACGCGGAGCTCTGGCGGTAGTTGCGGCTACTAACACCTCTGCTAATGCATTGCCTTCTACTGCTTCGAAGGCAAAAGCATTAGCAGAGG